>MU701276.1:47409-63180 GCA_026770625.1 Nicotiana glauca | reverse complement strand
GTCGCTCAACTGTTGTATTTAATTTTTATCTGATTTCAATACATGTTCTATTTTTATGTGCCTTTTGTTAATAACCCGCTTTTACTATATTTATTTTTTACAAGAATTACAACGTCGTGAAAATGTATCTCGAACCACGACGCACCAGTGCGCCCGTGACTTTTGACACATTTCGACTTCGTTGAGACATGGGTCACATAAATGTGAACCCGTATTTAGGAAAGTAATATTATTAACATACGCGCCTAAAGCAACTATGCGTTTATTGTATTTGAGGAAGACCGTGAAATTCACTAAATGGCCCTCCCGAATTCTAAGTAATTTTAATAACCAATTATTGAGGGCCCCGCCTTTTACATTTTTATTGGGCGAGGCTCATCTCATTTTTATTTTAAAAGTCAATCCTAAAGTGAATTATATTTTCTATTTTTTGCTTATCTCTTAAAAAAAAGTCTTAATTGATTAATATGTCAATTTCAAACCCAAATTCAAGCAAAACAAACAATGGAAGGAGTATTAGTCAAGCCAAGACCGCATAATGCCGGCCATGGCCCTAGTTCTCATGGCCACTTGTATTGGGCTTAAGATTGGCCCAATCTGTCTACACCAAACAGGCAGTGCTGATGGAAGTCCAGGGATCGAATCCTTGGGTCACCGTTCCACTTGATTGATTGCATGAAACTGCTTCCGAACTGGTGCCAAAAGGCGGTATATAAATTGAAAAAGCAACAATGGATTGCATACTTAACGGGCTCACTGCTTTTGAATTAATTTTAATTGACAATTTTACGAATGTGAGGAAGAGTTACTTTAATTACAGACATGCATCAGTTAATATTTCTATTTCCACAATCAAACTCCATAATAAACAAATTAAATGAATTAAAGCTATTTGACCATTTTAATTTAAATTATGACAGTATAAACCCTGTACTGAAACATGCAAATCCACAGCTAACTTCATTCCATATTCAATAGTCTCATGAATGGCCTAATTACGAAATCCTTAAGATAACTAACAATTAATTACAAAATACTAAACAACATAGTCCAAATGAGAATTAGAATTAACAATCTATATTATTCACTAATTAATCGACCAAGCAACTTAAACTATATTAGCACTAGATTCAGATAATATTGACAATGCAGAGATATGCGAGCAGTTTCCATCTCACTTCAGTTTGAAGTTACATGAAGGCAAATCAAGGAGTGTACCTGGTATGTGAATTACAACAGAGAAGAGAAGAGAGTTAGCTCCACTGAAAAGCTATGTAACACAGCACAGCAAAATTCAATAGCAATGCCCATCAATATAGGAATGAATTCAGGGGATTTTGACAGGAAAGAAACACAGCAACAACAATAGTTTTCAATATTAGAAAGCAGGATCCAAGCAACCACCCAGATTGAACTTGAAATTCAGCAAAGAAAGAAATCCTTCTACACAGCTTGCCTAACCAGTCCAAATAACTTCAACTAAACCCAAACCCACTCGAAAACAAACTCAAACAACATATGAGTATACCAGCAAACAAAATGACGGCTAAGCTATGCAATTCTGAGACTGAAATTCCAAACTAACTGTAGATCTCTAATGGAACAGTAATTTTTTTAGTTTTTCCAGAGATTTTTTCTATTGTTTTTGGATTATAGAAGATTTCACTTTCAAATTTTAAATCTGAAATTGAGAAGATAGTTTATGGGGGGAATTTTAGAGGTTTTAACTTGTTTTCTAAGGCATTGGGGTGCCTTTTTATAAGCACAAGTTGGGGCAAAATATTCTAGAAGTTCCTCACCCTTTTTCTCTTTTCTAATTTTCAGATTTCTCTTATTTAACCCTTTATTTTTAACTTGTTATTCAAATTACTGCACTTCAAATGCAGGAACTTACACTAAGACCCTAATTGGAATGTTCTAGAATGTTCTACCTTCATCTACCCTATTCCCATGTCATTGTGAGTGTCTATTGTACCCTTATTTGTATCTTATAATTACCAATTTGGCAAAATATACTATTTTCAGTCCCTAAATTACCCTTATCTTCTTCCTGAAATTACTACCCAACCCAAAGCCCTTTAGCTATAACAAAATCAATCTTACAATTCTCATAATGCCCCCATCTAATATTAAACTAGACTGATACGCTAGTTACACTAATCAAACCAACAATTATCTAATTAACACAAATAACAGCTAATAAATCACTAAGTATTAAAACTTAAAGTATTTTTAGGAACTAAATGAATATGAAATAATTTCCAAGCAAAAACAATGAGAATTCAATTTATCTACCCAAGTCAACAGAACAATTATAAAAATTTGAATTAAACTAATACTTAGACTCATAATAGAATACATAGTAAAGACCCAGAAATCAAAATACTGAAATGAACATATTAATCAATCAAACAAAATGAAATTAAAGCTAAAACAATTATTTGAACAAAATTTAAAACCAAATCGCATCGTAAACTTACTGATTTTTGCTTCTTATTTGATCGGGCTTGAAAGTGATCTTCAAACGATATTATGTGCTTGTTCTCACCAAGAACAAACACCTAATATAGTTTGAAAATCACTTGAATATTGGCTGGAGTTCAAAACTTTGACCGCAAACCCTAGATGTGGAATCGGAGGCAGATTGGTGAGATTCGAGGAAAAATCATCCCAAATTTGTGAAGAGAAGGATGAGGAGACTATATGGTAAAGATTTGGGGTCATTTGGACAAAGTAATATTTTGGCTGGAATCTTCAAACTAATATTCGAGCCGGTGAGCAATGATTCAAGAAAAACTGATACCGGATACAGGAAAAGGAAGGCGAGGGAATACTGGGGTGTTAATTTGGTAAGGTTTTGCATGGTCGCTGCCGTGGGCGGCGGAGACGGTGATGACAAAATTCAATATTCGAGTGGACAGGGTATGATTTGAAGGAAGCTGATAAGTGATTCATGACGAGGGCTTTAAGGCGATCTAGGGGTTTGATTTTGGGAGCCACCGGAGATGGTGGCAATTTCTCTGGCGGTGGTGGCAGCGTTACAGGCGAGGGGAGGGGTACGATGAGGATGAAGATGGTCTCTAGGGTTATGATATTTTCAGACATTAATATTAAAATCTCACTTTGATTAAGGACCGTTGGATCAAGGGTAATTAATGGACGGGATTTAACGACGTCAAAACGACGTCGTTTTGGTCATGGGGCAATTGGACCGGTTGGGAATCGTTTGGGCCTGGGTTGGTTCAAGACTGATTGGGCTCCAATCCAAGTATAACAACCCAATTCTTTGTTTTCAATTCCTTCTGTTTATTTATCTTTGTTTTTATTTTTTGTATTTTTATACTTTTCTAATTTTATTAAAATGCTAAGCTAAGGATTTAATTAAAAATTAAACTATTTTATATTCTAAAATTATTTTAAAGAAATAATACTTAAAGATAAATGCAACAACAAAGTAGCAAACAATTATTTTTGTGATTTTCTTTTAAATTTGTTCTAAAACTAATTGATACCTAATTACTACTAAAATGAAATGACATTAAAGTGCATTTTTTTGTATTTCCATATGAATAAAAATTCAATCAATTATCACTAAATTTAACAAAATTCACAATGAAATTGTGAAATCGTTTCATTTGAAACTTTCAGAATAAATTGCTTAGGGCAAAAATCATGTGCTCACAGCTGCCCCTCTTCGCCCGGAAACACGAAGAGTTTTTTGTGCAAAGATAAGTGAGCGTAAATGAGTGATTTTTGCCCGTTCGCATATTCCATGTGAAGCATTTTTTTGAAAAAGCTTGACCGTACCCTGCTTCAGAGGTTGCCTACATATCCTGGGCTAAACAGGAATCTGGTCAGTGTAGTTCGGGAAGGTCTGGTTGCTGGGACTACCAAGGGCTGTGATCTCACTGCTGTTGCTGCTGTTACTGCTTGCTGACTTCCTTATTACACCGTATCAAAATAAAAAGAAGCTAGCCTAAGCTATGCTCTATGAGTTACAAGAAATCCTATCTTTGCCTTCAAACTTGCTCTTGTGTTGCCTTGAACTTGTATCTTGTGTTCTTCCAATGGAATTCCGGCCATTGCCTTGGCGATGTTTTGCCATTTCTCTTGTTGATGCTCGACTACTACAATTGAAATATGCGTCCATTCTTCAGGTGGACTCCTGCTTGCGATTGCTTGAAAAGGTATTCCCTTGTTCTCCAGGTGGGCTCCTGCTTGCGATGCTTGAAAATGTATTCCCTTGTTCTCTAGGTGGGGTCCTGCTTGTGATGCTTGTAAATGTATTCCCTTGTTCTCCAGATGGTCTCCTGCTTGTGACAAAATGGACAAACAAAGAAAATTTTCTGCCCCAGTATGGTGATTGGACATATCGTGTTATCAGATATTAAAAATTAAAAGCTAAAATTTGGATTGTTCTTCCCTTGTTTTCCAGGTGGGTGCATGTTTGCTGCATTTGAAGAGATATTCCCTTTGTTATTCAGGTGGGCTCCTGCTAGCTAAATTTGAAAAGATATTCCCTTGTATTCCAGGTGGGCTCCTGCTTGCTGACTTTGAAAAATATTCCCTTATTCTTCAGGTGTGCTCCTGCTTGCTGATTTTGAAAAAGATATTCCCTTGTTCTTCAGGTGGGCTCCTGCTTGCTGATTTTGAAAAAGATATTCCCTTGTTCTTCAGGTGGACTCCCGCTTGCTGACTTTGAAAAATATTCCCTTATTCTTCAGGTGGGCTCCTGCTTGCTGATTTTGAAAAAGATATTCCCTTGTTCTTCAGGTGGGCTCCTGCTTGCTGCATTTGAAAAGATATTCCCTTGTTTTCCAGGTGGGCTCTTGCTTGCTGACTTTGAAAAATATTCCCTTTTTCTTCAGGTGGGCTCCTGCTTACAACAACCATACAAAACAAGAAAAATTTTCTGCCCCAGTTTGATAACTGGGCGAGTTGTTACTGAATGTTAACTTGAAAGATAGGACATGCATTATACTTCCCTTGTTCTTCAGGTGGGAGCCTGGCTGCTGCGCTTGGAATGTATTCCCTTATTCTTCAGGTGGGCTCATGCTTTCTAACTTTGGAAAGTATTCCGTCGTTATCCAGGTGGGTTCCTGCTTTTGACTTTGGAAAATTATTCCCTTGTTATCCAGATGGGCTCCTTCTTACAAAAAAAAATTCTTTCTGCCCCTGTTTTGATCAAAGAAAGATTAGTTAATATAAAAATGGTGGTTAGCTGCTGGCATTCTTGTTGGCCATGCTCCCGCTTCCGACTTTGCTCCGACTTGCTTCTTTGGACATGCTTTGACTTGCCATGACTTCCCGGCTAACTTTCAAACATCTGATCCTGATGACCCAAATGTTTTACCTCGTGCTACTATTTTGGTGTTTCTGTTCCCTTTTTGTGAAACTTTGCTTCTCCCTTCAATTATCTGATTACCCTTCTGATGGGATTTGCATTGGTCCTTCATGTTTTCTTTCTTTTGATATGTTACGATCTCGTTGTGCCATACAACTGGGAATCTGGTAGTTAGTTTTAACTGAAACTTCTTATAGACAGACTTCAAGAAAAATGAAATGCAATGACCTAGAAGATTTTGAGGATAGAAAGACTCCGAAAGGAGAAAGAGGATAGGACTTATCTGAGTGGAAAGGCTGATTCGATTGATCGTGCCATGCATTTTGGATTAACCAGCCTAGTCTGTCCAACACATCAACTGTCAATTACCACATTTGCTGCTCCATACTTTCACAGCCCGACTTTCACCAAAACCCAAACCTTTCTTGTTTTGCCATGTTTCAAACACCTTTCAACCACATACTTTCTTCATTTGCCCATCTGAAAAGCTCACTTTCGCCTTACGGTGCCCGTGAGGGTTTTCACCAATAAGACTCTCTCATTTTTTAAATCTCTCAAACTCACTTCGCCTTACGGTGCCTGTGAAGATTTTCACCAATAAGACTGTCTCATTTTCATTTCTCTCACATCGCCTTATGGTGCCCGCAAGGGTTTTCACCAATAAGACTCTCTCATTTTCAATCTCTTTCTTCTGACACCAGAGTGTTGTCCACAACATGAATCACCTTACCTGCTTGTATTGACATTTCTTAAAATTGATCAGAAGGTCTTTCTTTGGACCGTAATGTGGCTTTTGGATGGGTTTTAAAAGAAGGGTATAAAGGCCCAAAATATTCCAACGTTGGTTCAAAAATTACAACTTTCGGAATCCTATCTTTCACAACAACCACAACTTCTGCCCCAGTTTCATTCTTGGGGATTCTTGGATTTTTCTTTGGTTGTGACTGAACCTCAGTGAGGCTGCCTACATACCCTTTCGGAATCAAGTCAAACGTATTGCAGGTCATAAAATCGCTTCATTGTTGCGATGTTTCCTTCCTTCCATTCTTATTCTTTTCTTTTCTTTTCTTTTTCTTTTTCTTTTTTTTCTTTTTCTTTCTTTTCTTTTTTCTTTTTCTCTTTTCTTTTATTTTTTTTCTCTTTTCTTTTTCTTTCTTTTTTTTTCTTTTCTTTCTTTTTTTTCTCTTCTCTTCTTCTTCTTTATTTTCTTGTTTGATCCTCGAATTTTGTTGTTGATTCCGAAAGAGGGATACGAAAGAAAATATAATAAGGCTCAAAGGGATAGCAAAGGATAAATTGTTTGGATAGCAGAACAAAATGCCTTCATCATTTCAATCTTAAAACATATCAAATACAACCAGGTACATAAAGATAAAGAAATCATACATAATATCTTTTGACTACATCAGAATTGATAGCTATTTCTACACATTTCCCTTCCACATCTGTTAGATACAATGCACCATTGGACAATACTCGTGTTACAACAAACGACCCTTGCCAGTTAGGGGCGAACTTTCCTTTTGCTTCAGCCCAATGGGGTAGGATACGCCTTAATACTAATTGTCCAACTTCAAATTTCCGCGGACGCACTTTCTTGTTATAAGCTCTTGCCATTCTCTGTTGGTATAACTGTCCATGACATACCGCTGCCAATCGCTTTTCATCAATCAAGCTCAATTGTTCTAAACGAGCTTTGACCCAATCATCATCGTCAATTTCCGCCTCCGCAATAATACGAAGGGAGGGTATTTCAACTTCTGCAGGTATCACTGCCTCCGTGCCATACACCAATGAATAAGGAGCCTCCCCTACCGAAGTGCAAACAGTAGTGAGATATCCTAGTAAAGCAAAAGGTAGTTTCTCATGCCACTGCCTGGATCCTTCCACCATTTTCCGAAGTATTTTCTTGATGTTTTTATTAGTTGCCTCAACTGTTCCATTCGCCTTAGGACGATATGGTGTGGAATTGCGGTGTGTGATTTTAAACTTCTGACATGTTTCTACCATCAGATGACTGTTGAGATTGGCACCATTATCTGTGATAATCACCTTCAGAACTCCGAACCGGCAAATGATATTTGCATGCACAAAATCAACCACTGCCTTCTTGGTCACTGATTTGAAAGTTTTCACCTCAACCCACTTACTAAAATAATCAATGACTACTAGAATAAACCTGTGCCCATTAGATACTGCTGGCTCGATCGGCCCAATGACGTCCATCCCCCAAGCGACGAAGGGCCATGGTGCCGACATTGCATGCAACTCAGATGGAGGAGAATGAATCAAATCTCCATGCATTTGACACTGATGACACTTGCGTACGAAACTGATACAGTCTCGTTCAATAGTAAGCCAGTAATAACCTGCTCGAAGAATCTTTTTGGCTAGTACATACCCACTCATATGAGGTCCACAAACTCCTGCATGTACCTCGATCATGATAGTTCTAGCCTGTTTAGCATCCATACACCTCAACAAACCAAGATCTGGAGTTCTTTCGTACAAAACCCCTCCACTGAAGAACAATCCGCTTGCTAAGCGTCTAATAGCTCTCTTTTGATCCCCTGTGGCTTGTTCCGGATATACGTCCATTCCGAGGTATTCATTAATATCATGAAACCATGGCTCACCATCAAACTCTTCCTCCACCACATTACAATAAGCATGCTGATCTCGGACCTGTATCTGTAATGGGTCCACATAAGCCTTATCCAGATGATGCAACATTGATGCCAAAGTGGCCAAAGTGTCAGCAACTTCATTATGAATCCTTGGAATGTGCTTGAAATCTATTGACTAAAACCGTTGGCATAGTTCATGAAAACATTGTCGGTAAGGTATGAGCTTTAAGTCTCGTGTCTCCCACTCTTCTTGAATTTGGTGCACCAAAAGATCCGAGTCACCCATGACCAAGATCTCTTGTACACCCATATCTATAGCCATCCTCAATCCCAAAATACATTCCTCATATTCAGCCATGTTATTGGTGCAGTAAAAGCGAAGCTGAGCTGCAACAGGGTAATGTTGCCCTGTTTCTAAAATAAGTACTGCTCCTATCCCAACACCTTTATTATTGGCAGCCCCATCAAAAAACAACTTCCAACTAGGTTTTTCATCTTGTTCTGATTCCTCAATATGCATTGCCTCCTCATCAGGAAAATATGTTTTCAGTGGTTCATATTCATCATCAATTGGATTCTCTGCTAGGTGATCAGCCACTGCTTGTGCTTTCATCGTAGTACGAGTCAAATAGACAATATCGAATTCTGTAAGCAAGATTTACCATTTAGCAAGCCTCCCTGTGGGCATGGGCTTCTGAAAAATGTACTTCAATGGATCCAACCGTGAGATGAGATAAGTGGTATATGCTGACAAATAATGTTTCAACTTCTGTGCTACCCAGGTCAAAGCACAACATGTCCTCTCCAGTTGAGTGTATTTTACCTCATAAGATGTGAACTTTTTGCTGAGGTAGTAAATTGCCTGCTCTTTCTTTCCAGTCTCATCATGCTGCCCCAGTACACAGCCAAAAGAATTATCCAATACCGTCAGATAAAGGATCAAGGGTCTTCCTGGCTCTAGCGGAACCAATACAGGCAGACTGGCCAAATATTCCTTAATTTGGTCAAATCCTGCCTGACATTCATCTGTCCACTTGACTGCAGCATCTTTTTTCAGCAGCTTAAAGATAGGCTCGCAAGTCGCTGTAAGCTGAGCGATGAACCTGCTGATATAATTCAACCTGCCGAGCAAACTCATCACCTCTTTCTTGCTCTTTGGCGGAGGCAATTCCTGGATGGCTTTGATTTTGGACGGGTCTAATTCAATACCTCGTCGGCTTACCACAAACCCCAACAACTTTCCTGACGGGACTCCAAATGCGCACTTTGCTGGATTGAGTTTGAGATTGTACCTGCGAAGCCTCTAGAAAAACTTCCTCAGGTCTTTAACATGATCGCACTGCTTTCTTGATTTTATAATGACATCGTCCAAGTAAAGTTAAATTTATCGATGTATCATATCGTGGAACATGGTGGTAATCATCCTCATGTAGGTTGCCCCTACATTCTTCAACATTAGTGGCATAACCGTATAACAGTAGGTTCCCCAAGGCGTAATGAATGCTGTTTTTTCTGCATCTTCCTCATCCATCAAAATCTGGTGATATCCTGCATAACAATCCACGAAAGAACCAATCTCATGTTTGGCACAATTGTCAATTAATATATGGATGTTTGGTAGTGGGAAATTGTCTTTTGGACTTGCCTTATTGAGATCACGATAATCAACACACACTCTGATTTTTCCATCTTTCTTTGGCACAGGCACGATATTGGCTAACCAGGTGGGATATAGGGTAACCCGTGTGACCTTCGCCTCAAATTGCTTATTGACTTCTTCTTTGATTTTCATACTGATATCTGTCTTAAATTTCCTCAACTTCTGCTTGATAGGAGGGCATTCCGAATAAGTGGGCAATTTATGGACCACCAGATCAGTACTCAAACCCGGCATATCATCGTATGACCATGCAAATACATCTTTGTATTCAAACAATAACTTGATCATTTCTTGCCTAAGCGGAACTTCCAAATGAACACTTATTTTTATTTCCCACACATTTCCTGATCCCCTAGATTGATTGCCTCAGTGTCGTTCAAGTTAGTTTTGGGTTTTTCCTCAAACTGACTCAATTCTTTTCTGATTTCTTCCAAAGCTTCCTCGTCATCATACTCCACCTCATCATCACATTGAATTTCTTGTATTACTATTTCACATTGGCTATCAAGACTAGGCTGGGAACTCCTCATGTATGACACATCATTGAAATCAGCATAAAATGGACTGTACAAGAAAGAGAAAAGAAAGACAAAAATAAAGGCTATCAGGAATGAAGAGAGAAAGAAATTGCATTTTATTGAAATTTGTAGGATAACAAGGTTTAACTCATCCAAATGGACGGAACATAGAAATCTGAATTACAACCTTGGAAATAATCCAAATTTAATACTCAAAAGAAAATCAAAAACTGACTACCACGACTCCTTCCGAGTTGGAAGAGGAGTAGCTTCCTAGTTATTAAGATTGACCTGAGATCCCACGAAGTACACATCAATGTTGCTCGGACCTTCACATGCTTCCACCATATTCACTTCATCGAACATACTTTCAAATCTTTCGATCAATTCCTGGTCAGGTTTTATAATCACAGAGCTGGGCGTTACTGTTGCTGGGCACCTTTTAGTACCAGATCGGACAAAAGAACGGGAGAGGCGAGGGATAGGTTTAGGAAGGGTCCACACTCTCTTTTTCATCTTTCTGGCTCTCCTTATGTCGGCAGCAGTGGGTTTGAAACCTAACCCAAAAGTATCAATATTACCAGGAAGAGACACGGGCTGTATAATGCCCTGTAGTGAAGCTCCGAAACCCTTTCCGGGCAGAAATCCATTCCTTAACATTTCTGTTGCCACCATAACAGATGCGACAGCCACCTTAGGCACAGGAACATATTCCCCTTCCGGGACTTTAGCGACTGGCACAGTATCCACAACTTGGTACACCCACGGGCCCTTATCATCTTCAACTTTCTCAAAGGGTGTAATAGTATTGCAAGAATTGTTCTCTCCATAAACCACGATTTCCTGACGATCCCAATCAAATTTGACTATCTGATGCAGCGTAGATGGTACAGCTTTTGCAGCGTGGATCCATGGTCGACCCAATAAAAGATTATAATACACAGCAACATCAAGCACTTGGAACTCCATCGTGAATTCCACAGGCCCTATCGTAAGCTCCAGCACAATATCTCCCACTGTATTCTTCCCTCCACCATCGAATCCCCGTACACAGATACTATTCTTATGAATTATTTCATTATCAACCTTCAACTTTTCTAGAGTAGATAGAGGGCAAATATTGGCACTAGACCCATTATCAATTAACACCCGGGTAACCACGGAATCCTCGTATTTTACTGTGAGGTACAGGGCTTTGTTATGCTCGGTACCTTCTAATGGCAACTCATCATCAGAGAATTTTACCCTGTTGACCTCAAAAATTTTGTTTGCAATTTTCTCAAGATGATTCACAGTAATCTTCTCTGTCACATGTGCTTAATTTAAAATCTTCATCAGCGCCCGACGATGTTCATCCGAATGGATCAGTAAAGATAATAGTGAGATCTGTGCCGGCATTTTCCTTAATGTTCCACGATTGAATAGTCCTGTGCCTTTATTTTTCTAAAAAATTCTTCAGCTTCCTCCTCAATAACAACTTTTTTCACTGGTGCTGGATATTCCTTAGCTGTTTTAACTTTTCTCAATTCCTCAGGGGAAAAACACCTCCTTGATCTAGTCAACCCATGTGTTTCGCATCCTTCATCTTTCACTTCTTTTCCTCGGTACATAACAGTCACTCTATCATAATTCCACAAAACAGCTTTTGCATTTACCACAGGCAACTGAGTTACCGGTTCAATGATGACCGGTTCTATTTGAGCACCCTTTACAACCAACAAGGGATTAACAATTGCTCCTGGTATTGTCACTTTAACAGGTTCTAGCTTTACTATCAACAATGGCTCATTAACCACCTGTTCCACTGCAACCAACACTTTCCCACCAATTGATTTCTCATTTGCTTTACTTTCACTTGCCTTAATCATCATCACCATTTGCGATGGCTTCTTATATTCTGCCCTCTGTACTAACTCGATCATGTGAGCCTCATGATGAGTTGGTAATGGATTCTGCATGATATTGGGAGTTTCTGGAGCCTGTACTTCAATTCTCCTGGTATCAATAATTTCCTGAATAACAGTTTTCAGATGCCAACATTTCTCCGTATCATGTCCTGGTGCTCCTGAGCAATATTCACAATTGACTGAATGGTCCAAGTTCCTCGGGGGAGGGTTTGCTATTTTTGGTTCAATGGGGTTTAACATTCCAAGCTGCCTCAACCTGTGGAACAAGCTAGTATAAGATTCTCCTAACGGAGTGAAAGTCTTTTTGTTTTGCAATCTATCATTTTTAAAGGGTTTGGGCGGAAACCAGTTCCACCGAGGTTTCTGTATGTTCTGGTAGGTGGGTATTCATTTTGGGTGTGATAGGTGTTATAGGGAGTAGGTGCACGCCAGGGTGCCTGGGGATGAGGATAAGTTTTGGCATGGTGAACTGAGAAATGGGGAATGGGGAGCAGATAGTAAGGTTGTGACGGGCCATATGGTGTATGTAGGTATGGTTGATGATATGGATGGGGTTGGTGATAATAGGGTGAAGAACCCTTGGACCACGTCCTAGATTCCACCATTGCAACTTCTTCTTTCTTCTTCTTTCCCAAAACCCCTCCAGTGTCAGTCTGGATGGCTTGAGCGGTTACTTTTATTGCGGAGTAACTCATAATCTTATTGGACTTCAAGCCCTCTTCTACCATGCTTCCCATCTTGATGACTTCATTAAACGTCTTTCCAATGGCTGACACCAGATGTCCGTAATAGGTAGGCTCTAAAGTCTGCAAAAAATAATCCACCATCTCACCCTCTTTCATAGGGGGATCGACCCTCGCGGCCTGCTCTCTCCATCGAAATCCATATTCTCTAAAACTCTCCCTAGGTTTCTTTTCAATCTTGGTCAAATAAAGACGATCGGGAACAATCTCCAGATTGTATTGAAAATGATTTGCAAAGGCTTGAGCTAAGTCATCCCATGTATACCATCGTGTGTGATCCTGCCTAGTATACCATTCTAAGGCCGACCCACTGAGGCTCTGGCTGAAGTATGCCATTAGTAATTCATCTTTTCCTCCAGCACCCCTCATTTTACTACAAAATCCCCTCAAATGGGCCACGGGGTCACCATGACCATCATAAAGATCAAACTTTGGCAATTTAAAACCCACAGGCAATTGTACTTCTAGAAACAGGCACAGGTCTTTATAAGCCACACTTACTTGTCCTCCAAGACCTTGCATGTTTCGGAACGATTGCTCCAGACTTTTTACTTTGCGAATCATTTCCTCCTGCTCGGGGTTCTTAGGCGGTTTCTCTTCTTCAGATATATTGATGAGATGAGTGTAAGGGCATGGCTCATGAGGTCTAAAAGTGGGTTCGGGTGGATAGTAATGGTTTTCATGAGTGTGGAACAAAGGTTCACTTGAAGATTTGTGTAACATGGCGGGTGGAGGAGCCACGTACACAGGAGCAACTGGTGGTAGAGGGGGTGGGATTTGCTTTGGTGGTGGAGGTGGTGGTGTTTGAGAAGTGGTTGCGTAGTATGGGGGATAAGTAGGGTAGGCCGGGGAAGAATTTACGGTGGGAGGATCTTGTGATTGAACTGGTGGCGGAACATAGACAGGATTGGCTGGCTAAGTTGGCAAGGGTTGTCCTTTTGCCCAGGTCTGGTGTATTTCAGCCATTTGCTGTTTCATCTTGTACATTTCCTCTTTCATAGCATTAACATCCACTATTTCTCCCTCCCTAGTCGGGTCAACAATAGTTGCTTCGATCTCTTGGCTAACCATTTTCGACATATCCTTGGAGCGGGTATTATATGGATGAGTTGCCAGAATGCTAGCTAGCTAAAAACACCTATCTGGATTCATTAACAACAACAGCGTTATTAGTGGTTAGGGCATTATCAATAAAATAATCGAACGTTTGCACTTAGACAATTTTGCTCGGCCATATGCGTCATCCCGGCTTTCTCAGTTATAGCTTTTCTTTCATTCTCGCCTTTTCTTTGCTTTGCCTTTTTTCTTTTGTTGCGGCTTCTTCCTCTCTCTTTCTTTTTCTTTATTTTCTTTTTCATTTTACTGTTCTTTTGTATTTTTCATATTTTTATATAGTTACGATCGGTCATATGAAAATTTCCTATACATCGCAATCGTGCCTGAATTAAATCAAGTAATGTTTTGTCACTGATCACAAAAAGCAAGAAAAATAGAAGTACAATTTTTGGTAATTTTCAAATTTATTAATAGCAAACACATTCATTACAACGACAAACTCTAAATGACATACCAGACTACAAACTACTTAACAACTATTCTACTTTGAAATGAAATGCACACTGACTAGAAATAAAAATACAGACTCAAGTGACTGACACAATGCAATACAGACTCATGAATACATTAAAGCTCCTGGTGCCCGCGGGCCATCGTTCGGTCTCGCCGCGGGCCTATATGCAAGTTCACTTTGAAGTCTGTCCAGGTCACTCATTATCTATTTCACAAATATCATTACTGAGGCAAAGAAGTAGTCTGAGTCATATTCTCGCACATTTGGCATTTTCTGGTGATGTGGTGAGAAATAGCTAGGATTCTTTCTCTGATTATGCCTTTTTCCTGAATTAACCGTCCTATCTGTTCGGCCCTGGCCTCCAGAGTCTGCTGATTTCTCTCCTGAAGTTGTTGTAGGTCCATTTCTAATTGTGCTAAACTGTATAACAATGTTCCCTTTCAACCTTGAACTCTTTTGCTTGTTTGCTCATTTTGTTTTCTGCGGTAATGACCCTTTTCCTCAATCTGGCCACCTCATTGTCATTTCCTCTTTCAGCTGTTGAATCATATGGGCTCGTTCTTCTGCATTTTTAGCCAATTGTTTTTGAACCTCAATTAGTTCCCTTTCTGCTTTGTTGAGGTCAAAACTGTAATCATTTACTTTTTGCCTTAAATTGTCTATAAGCTTTGCATCTCGGGCATTTCTAACAGGGGTTTTAGCCGCTATCTTCATTTTCTGGATTTGGGCTCGTAAGGCTTCATTTTCCTTGGCCAATTTCTTTTTCTCGCCCTCATAAGCTGCAACTTGCACACTATTTTCAAACATAAGATTTTGGACTTGTTTTTCCAGCTCACTTATTTTTGCCCTATACTCATTCTCTTTGGCTAGCCAAGCCTACTGCTCTTGTGATGATTCAGCAAATTCTTGGAGATGAGGCCTTTTGGCCGGCCTTCCGAATGTAATATCCCTTCTATACCAAGCCTGATAGTCGGGTGATACCTCTCCTTTAGCTCGATCCCGGACACAAGTATTTGCTGCCAAATATTGACATTCACTCCAGACCTGGCGGACCATCGCTTCAGGAAACTGGCCATCAGGGCCGATCTCGACCACTTGCAAACTAAGATCACCATCCTTGGGTACTATTTGGCATCTTCCAAGCTGTCTCAACACTCGATATGGGGCGTAAGGCTGAATGCTTCTAAGCCCCATCAAAAGGAAATGTGGCTGGGCTACCGGCATATATATGATTTCATCAACGGGCAACCATCCAAATGTCCACTCGATTTGGCTAGCAGTGAGGGACCGAAAATATATTGTCCAACCCGTGACTCCTTCAGGCAATGTGACCCCTTTAATCCTCGTGTGAAACTCTTCTATGCATGTTTTTTCTGGAGACCCGTAGCTCAAGAATTGAGGA
>MU701276.1:10680-43725 GCA_026770625.1 Nicotiana glauca | reverse complement strand
CCGGGAGAAGGTGTTAGGCACTCCCGAATTCCGTGGTTCTAGCACGGTCGCTCAACTGTTGTATTTAATTTTTATCTGATTTCAATACATGTTCTATTTTTATGTGCCTTTTGTTAATAACCCGCTTTTACTATATTTATTTTTTACAAGAATTGCAACATCGTGAAAATGTATCTCAAACCACGCCGCACCAGTGCGCCCGTAGCTTTTGACACATTTCGACTTCGTTGAGGCTTGGATTTGGATCACATAAATGTGCACCCGTATTTAGGAAGGTTATATTATTAACATATGCGCCTAAAGCAACTACGCGTTTATTGTATTTGAGGAAGACCATGAAATTCACTAAATGGCCCACCCGAATTCTAAGTAATTTTAATAACCAATTATTGAGGGCCCTGCCTTTTGCATTTTTATTGGGCGAGGCTCATTTCATTTTTATTTTAAAAGTCAATCCTAAAGTGAACTATATTTTCTATTTTTTGCTTATCTCTTAAAGAAAAGTCTTAATTGATTAATATGTCAATCTCAAACACAAATTCAAGCAAAACAAACAATGGAAGGAGTATTAGTCAAACCTAGACCGCATAATGCCGGCCATGGCCCTAGTTCTCATGGCCCCTTGTATTGGGCTTAAGATTGGCCCAATCTGTCTGCACCAAACAGGCAGTGCTGATGGAAGTCCAGGGATCGAATCCCTGGGTTACCATTCCACTTGATTGATTGTATGAAACTGCTTCCGAACTAGTGCCAAAAGGCGGAATATAAATTGAAAAAGCAACAATGGATTGCATACTTAACGGGCTGACTGCTTTTGAATTAATTTTAACTGACAATTTCACGAATGTGAGGAAGAGTTACTTTAATTACAGACATGCATCAGTTAATATTCCTATTTCCACAATGAAACTCCATAATAAACAAATTAAATGAATTAAAGCCATTTGACCATTTTAATTTAAATTGTGACAGTATAAACCCTGTACTGAAACATGCAAATCCACAGCTAACTTCATTCCATATTTAATAGTCTCATGAATGGCCTAATTACGAAATCCTTAAGATAACTAACAATTAATTACAAAATACTAAACAACATAGTCCAAATGAGAATTAGAATTAACAATCTATATTATTCACTAATTAATAAACCAAGCAACTTAAACTATATTAGCCCTAGATTCAGATAATATTGACAATGCAGAGATCTGCGAGCAGTTTCCATCTCACTTCAGTTTGAAGTTACATGATGGCAA
The DNA here is from genome assembly GCA_026770625.1 of Nicotiana glauca. Taxonomy (NCBI): domain Eukaryota; kingdom Viridiplantae; phylum Streptophyta; class Magnoliopsida; order Solanales; family Solanaceae; genus Nicotiana; species Nicotiana glauca. The sequence goes on along the minus strand of MU701276.1, from coordinate 42,469 downwards.
ATCAAGGAGTGTACCTGGTATGTGAATTACAACAGAGAAGAAGAAGAGAGTCAGCTCCACTGAAAAGCTATGTAACACAGCACAGCAAAATTCAACAGCAATGCCCAGCAATATAGGAATGAATTCTGGGGATTTTGACAGGAAACAAACACAGCAACAGCAATAGTTTTCAATATTAGCAAGCAGGATCCAAGCAACCACCCAGATTGAACTTGAAATTCAGCAAAGAAAGAAATCCTTCTACACAGCTTGCCTAACCAGTCCAAATAACTTCAACTAAACCCAAACCCACTCGAAAACAAACTCAAACAACATCAGAGTATACCAGCAAACAAAATAACGGCTAAGCTATGCAATTCTGAGACTGAAATTCCAAACTAACTGTAGATCTCTAATGGAAAAGTAATTTTTTTAGTTTTTCCAGAGATTTTTTTCTATTGTTTTTGGATTTTAGAAGATTTCAATTTCAAATTTTAAATCTGAAATTGAGAAGATAGTTTTGGGGGGGGGGGATTTTAGAGGTTCTAACTTGTTTTCTAAGGCATCGGGGTGCCTTTTTATAGGCACAAATTGGGGCAGAATATTGTAGAAGTTCCTCACCCTTTTTCTCTTTTCTCATTTTCAGATTTCTCTTATTTAACCCTTTATTTTTAATTTGTTATTAAAATTACTGCACTTCAAATGCAGAAACTTACACTAAGACCCTAATTGGAATGTTCTAGAAGGTTTTACCTTCATCTACCCTATTCCCATGTCATTGTGAATATCTATTGTACCCTTATTTGTATCTTATAATTACCAATTTGGCAAAATATACTATTTTCAGTCCCTAAATTACCCTTATCTTCTTCCTGAAATTACTACCCAACCCAAAGCCCTTTAGCTATAACAAAATCAATCTTATAATTCTCATAATGCCCCCTATCTAATATTAAACTAGACTGATACGCTAGTTACACTAATCAAACCAACAATTATCTAATTAACCATTACTAATTAACACAAATAGCAGCTAATAAACCACTAAGTATTAAAACTTAAAGTATTTTTAGGAACTAAATGAATATGAAATAATTTCCAAGCAAAAACAATGAGAATTCAATTTATCTACCCAAGTCAACAGAACAATTATAAAAATCTGAATTAAACTAATACTTAGACTCATAATAGAACACATAGTAAAGACCCAGAAATCAAAATACTGAAACGAACATATTAATCAATCAAACAAAATGAAATTAAAGCTAAAACTATAATTGGAACAAAATTTAAAACCAAATTGCATCGTAAACTTACTGATTTTGGCTTCTTATTTGACCGGGCTTGAAAGTGATCTTCAAACGATATTTTGTGCTTGTTCTCACCAAGAACAAACACCTAATATAGTTTGAAAATCACTTGAATATTGGCTGGATTTCAAAACTTTGACCACCAACCCTAGATGTGGAATCAGAGGCAGATTGGTGAGATTCGAGGAAAAATGATCCCAAATTTGTGAAGAGAAGGATGAGGAGACTATATGGTAAAGATTTGGGGTCATTTGGACAAAGTAATATTTTGGCTGGAATCTTCAAACTAATATTCGAGCCGGTGAGAAATGATTTGAGAAAAAACCGATACCGGATACAGGAAGAGGAAGGCGAAGGGATACTGGGGTGTTAATTTGGTAAGGTTTTGCGTTGTCGCAGCCGTAGGAGGCGAAGACGGTGATGAAAAAATTCAATATTCGAGCGGATAGGGTATGATTTGAAGGAAGCTGATAAGAGATTCATGACGAGGGATTTAAGGCGATATAGGGGTGTGATTTTGGGAGCCACCGGAGATGGTGGGGATTTCTCCGGCGGTGGTAGTGGCGGCGTTACAGGCGAGGGGATGGGTATGATGAGGATAAAGATGGTCTCTAGGGTTATGATATTTTCGGACATTAATATTAAAATCTCACTTTGATTAAGGACCGTTGGATCAAGGATGATTAATGGATGGGATTTAACGACGTCAAAACGACGTCATTTTCGTCATGGGGCAATTGGACCGGTTGGGAATCATTTGGGCCTGGGTTGGTTCAAGACTAATTTGGCTCCAATCCAAGTATAACAGCCCAATTCTTTGTTTTTAATTCCTTTTGTTTATTTATCTTTGTTTTTATTTTTTGTATTTTTATACTTTTCTAATTTTATTAAAATGCTAAGCTAAGGACTTAATTAAAAATTAAACTATTTTATATTCTAAAATTATTTTAAAGAAATACTACTTAAAGATAAATGCAACAACAAAGTGCCAAATAATTATTTTTGTGATTTTCTTTTAAATTTGTTCTAAAACAAATTGATACCTAATTACTACTAAAATGAAATGACATTAAAGTGCACGTTTTTTTATTTCCATATGAATAAAAATGCAATCAGTTATCACGAAATTCAACAAAATTCACAATGAAATTGTGAAATCGTTTCATTTGAAACTTTCGGAATAAATTGCTTAGGGCAAAAATCACGTGCTCACAATCGGTATGCGCACGTGAATGCTCAGTATTGTATGTGCCTTGATGGCTTGTGGTTCCCCGATCAAGGGGCGAGACATGATCCCGTGAGTTTGATGTCGTGCCAGTCCAGAGGACCTGACGCCGGATCTTTGCCTATGGCTTGAGCACTGAGGTGTTGATCGTGTGAGCAAGTGTTTTGAACTTATATGTTCAGTATTGTCCTTATTAGACAGAATGGCGGTTGTATATCCATGTTATGAGTATGTTAGTGCTGCGAGATGTATCTATGTGACTTGGTAGTGACGAAGAAGTCTGCTGGATAGCAGGTGAACTATTAAGTGTTCGATTCCTATTGTGATTCGATGTGTAGCTCGAGTTATGGGCACGTGAAGAATGTTTTCGTATCTCTTAGTTTGAAAGTAAGTGCATCACATATGGCGGTATGAGTTCAGACTCAGGAAGACTAAATGACTGTGTTATGTGTTTGATAGTGGAAGGTGTGCTGAAATATTAAACTGAGGGGAAGCAAGTGGGTTATCTCCTGCGGAGTGTTCTTGAGTGGTATGATCCTTAAGTGTCCGTTAGAAGATCCCATGTGTAATTGAAGGGTATGTGTTGTAATTTGAAAATTTAGGTCGCTTAAAAGAGTGGACTCAGCTGATGTGGGGATGAATGCGAGGTTTGTAGAGGATTTCAGTACCAGATGATCTGTGTTTTCATAAACTAGTAGGTGATTTGAGTTTAATATCACTATGGTATTGTGGCATCATTAGAGTAAAAGTGTTATGGGTTATTGAGTGTGTCCTGAGCTATGGCTTCGAGCCAAGTTGGGGAGCTTGTTATTGGTTAGTTAATTGTACGGTTATATGCTATGTCGATTCCAATTTGAGGAATGCTGGCAGATCAGTCCTAGTTGTAGAAAATGAGCCAAGGATGGCCCGAATGAAGCAGAGTTTTGACAAAGGTTATATGGTGTTTCATAGATGTGTGGGAATAATAGGGTGTCTTGAGTTGTCAAGGGTAAAGAATGCTCAGCGTATAGAGAAGGAAGATGTGTTTTTTGTATTTGAATGAGATCATATCCTGCGGTGTCAGAGTGCTAATGAGGCACGAGTAGTTCTATTCATTAAGTCAGATAATTTATAGCTGTGTAAGAGTGCATGACTCTCGAGAATGGTTTTTTGTGTTCAAGATTTGGCATGTAATAATCAGGTGTCTTAAGGTTGTGTATGTGGCTAGGGACTGTGTTTTCATTAGAAAAGATCAAGACATGTGGTATTTCTGGGATCGGTTGAGAGAGTATTCAGTGGCCTATGGGTCTTAGATAATGTGGTCTTATGTGCGAGTCTCGTGTGGTAAGCCTAGATTGAGGCATTGTGATGCTACAGCGAGGGAGAAATATCAAGTGGATGATGAACAAAAAGAGAAATTTGATAGATGGAATAGCTTGATAGTAGACCGAATCGGTATGGTAAGGATATGATTAATTCATCGTACGTATTCGAGTTAATGAGCTTTTACTGGTATTGTGCAGCAAGGCTCTTGAGTTCTGACAGCTTGCTTAGCTTGGTTCGGGTAGAAGGATTCAGTCCTGGCAGTTTAGCTTGTGCAATGGAATTGGGAGAGAGAGTTCCTGATGAGTTTTACCGTGGTTTAGAGAAGTTTATACTGCCTATGGGCATGCGAAGCATGGAATGTGTAATGATTCTTCTTCTAGATGGGATTGACGGAAGGTCTTGGCTGGATGAGTTACAGTTCAGTTCTGAAAAGAAATTCATGAAATTCCTAGGCAACGGGTAGCCTCAGGTAATCAAGCAAATGGTACTACTAATTGGAAGCAGGTTGTCGAGAGTATATGTCTCGGAAGAAGGGTAATGTGATTAGACTGATGATACTTCGGTAGTATTGCGGCACTTTCTTGCTAGATCGACTGTTGATATCTGAGTTTGTTTGATGGCTCAGGGGAATTTTAGAATATCTTTCATGGAATGATTGGGTACTCGAGGTGTAGTATGCAATTTATACTGCAGAGTTTGGGATCAGATACAGTAATTTGTGTGCTATGTGGAGCTGGAGACTAAGAGTTCCCATGTTCAGGCTATGTAGTTGTTGTAGATAGTGTGTATTGGTTCCGTTAGTGGCTACTGGGCGTTTGGAAGCCCGAGTGGATCTTTCTTTGCTTGGTATATTAGATTCTGGACATGACATTGGGGTGTAGACTGGTTGTCTCAATGTTGGGTCATTCTAGACTATTGTGCTATGGGTTATTTCGGAAAATGCCGCAGGTTACGTGGCGGGATGAATTGGATTATGTTCTAGCAGAGTAGTTGTATCTCGAAAGACCAGAGGACGGCTGGGAAGGATTGCTTTCCTTAATTGGGCATTTGTGATGGATGTCAGTATAGAGGTTTCTATCATTGATTCAGTTCCGGTATTGAGGGACGTTTCGGATGTGTTCTTGTGGCCGGGCATGTCACCGGGCGAGATTGTGGATTTCGGTATTGATTTGGTCTCGGGCGCCGTATTATACGGCTCCGGCATGAGATATAGTAGTGGAAGGAGCAGCTTCAGGCTTCTTGGTAATGAGTTCATTGGTAAGCTGACTGGATACATGTTTAGCTTGAGTTAGCTTGGTTGGTCCCGAATTATATTGATGAAGGATAGGTTGATTCGATCGTTATTTAACCTACTAGTGATCAGGGGAGATCTATGAGTTGCTTTTTCTGTGTTGTGAGACGTTATGATTTTCGAATTGTCCTTGAGTTTTGTAGCTTATAACGCTATATGTAGATGTTGTTATGCACTTGGTATTTTGTTGTAATGAGCAAATTTGGCTCTATGTGCATCTACTTTTGTGAGATACATGTGTGGATCTAGTAGCACACCGCCATGGGTATGTTATCTGGATTGGGTTGCACGCCGCAACAATGTGATGTTGAGAATAGTTTTCCAAATGCTACTTTGTATGCCTTGCTTCCTGGCTTCTAAGGAAGGTCCGTATTGGGTGTTGCTCGGCGAATGGCGCACCGGTTGTGTCCTTTCAGGATTGTATGGTGTATATTACTTGCTTCACCATGGGTATGATGATTTGTTTGGGTTCCAGATATCAATCGTGCGTGGTTGTCAATTTCGAGTATTGTGACTTGAGGTGTCTCATGCGGAGTAGTGGTTGGGCAGGATCGTGCACTGTAGCGAGGCTATGTGGCGATATGACCTTGCGGATTAGACTTGTGTGCTCTATTCTATGATGTGAGACGGATTCTCATCCTTGTGTTGTAATGGTACGGATGAGCTTGAGGTACATCTCTTTCGTTTGAGTCATTTGCCATGATTTGAGTATGTTCAAACCATTCCTCGTTGGTGTGTGTATTATGCAAGTTGAGGCTTAGGCCCGTGTTGAGGTGTCATGTCACCAGGGTGGTGTTTTTGGTCAGAAAAGATCATTGGGATCATTAATGAATACGATCGAATTTGATTTCAGCTTGTTGGAAGGATAATATCGAGGTTCAGCTCGGAATCTGCTGTGGTATTAGTCAAAAGGGAAGAAATGCCTTCATGAATGATTGGTCTGAGAAATAGTTATGGTTTGCTGCGTGTTTCATCATCATTGATAGGATACGAAGGTGTTGTAGTGAAACTTTAGCTAATACGAGGTTTTCTATCAGTATTTGGTTGTTGTGGGTAATCATTGTGAATAGAAGTTATCATTTCGAGTGCTTGGATTACATGGTATATCGTGTGATTTCACCTGAGGATGCAGGTATGGGTTGTTACAGCTGGTTCAAGTTTATTCTGAATATTGACGTGAGGTTCTGATTTTGAGTATGACTTCGGAAAGTGCAATGTGGTCCAACGGTTTATGGTCTAGATGGACTGTGAAATTTTAGCTGTGTTTTATTATTAGACCTATGTGAGATAGGGTGACGTGGGATCACCCTGGGTATATGCTTGGTAAGGTCATTTAGCTATTGGTGATTCTAGGACAACTCTGGGTACGCTCGAGGATGAGCATTTGTTTAAGTTGGGGAGGATGTGACGACATGGCCCGTCGTCACATGAGTTACCGCCCCGTTTCCCCCATATTATGTTGCACCATGTTTCAATATCAGTATTTGAGTTGATCGGGTAGAATTGGATTTGTTTCAGTTGGAAATGAGGCACTTAGCCTCTTAGGAGGAAGCTTGTTTTAGGAAAGTCAACCGGAAGTTGACTATATAGTTAGAGGGCTCGGATGCAAATTCTGGTGGTTTGGTTAGCTTCAGAATTGGATTTGGAGGTCCGGTGTAGAATTAGGCTTGAATTGGCAAAGTTTGAATTTTGGCGAATTCCGGTTAATAGGCAAGATTTTGATCCAAGGGTTGGAATGGAATTACGAGAGTGGTTGTAGCTTCGTTAGGTGCTTTTGGAGATGTATGCAAAATTTTAGGTCATTTGGACGTCGTTTGGTCGGATTTTTGATCGAATGTGAGTTTCAGAAGAATTTGATAAACTTAGGGCTTGATTCGAGGAAATTTGATGATTTTGATGTTAACTATAGTGTTTTGACGGTTCGAGCAAGTTTGAGTAAGGTATTGGGTCATGTCTGTGCTTTTGTTTGAGGTCCCGGGGGCCTCGGGGTGAATTCGGGTGGTTAAATGGATGATTCGGAGTCTGTCGCAGGTTTGAAGTTTTGCTGGTTCTGTCATTTCCGCATCTGCGGAAACAGGGACCGCATAAGCGGTTTCGAATGTGCGGCAGGGTGGTCGCAGAAGCGGTCCATGAGGGGCTTGGAAACTTCCGCAGAAGCGGAAGGAAATCCGCAAAAGTGGACGTCGCAGGAGCGGGTTGTGATCGCATAAGCGGTCCTGAGGATTTTTGAATTAGACCGCAGAAGCGGTCCTTTTGCATAGAAGCGGGAGCCGCAGGTGCGGTATCCCAACCGCAGAAGCGAATTTTTGCAGGTTTAATGAAGACCGCAAAAGCGGAAATGTGGCCGCCGAAGCGGTCCCGCATAAGCGAAAGCAGGACCGCAGAAGCGAAAAATCGCTGTGGAAGAAGGGTTTATATCATTAATTCATCCAGGAGCTTATGTCGTTTTTCCTCCATTGTTGAGAGATTTTGGGAGCTTTGGACGAGAATTTTCTAGGGTTTTGACTGAGAATCGAATGAAGGTAAGTTCCTTGGCCTAATTATTCAAGTTTATGGTGGAATCTACATGGAAATTGGTTGAAATTCATTAAAAAGAGGTAAAGCTAGGGCTTGAGTTTTAATATTTCAAAATTGGGATTTGATAGGTCATTTGAGCTCAGATTTGGGAGTTCTTGGTATGTATGGACTCATGGCGAGACAAGGAATCCGGTAATGTGAGTTTTATAATTTTTTAAAAAGTGGGTCGGGGCTCGGGTTTTTCTAGTTTCGAGATTTTTGCTAATTCTCGATTGTTTTCGAATGGGCATTGTTCCCTTAGCATATTGTGATGTATTCGCTCTATTTTTGGTTAGATACGACGCGCGTGGAGGCCGATTTGAGGGGCTAAGGCGTCGCGAGCTAGATATTTCACCGGTTTGAGGTGAGTAATACTTGTAAATGATATCCTGAGGGTTTAAAACCCCGGATTGGCACATCACAGTGTTGTATTAAGGTGACTTGCACGCCAGATATGAGCGTGGGGTAGAGCACCATTGGGGATTGTGACTTGGTCCATCCCGGTTGTTGATTTTTACCGCGTATTGATTGAAACTAATTGTCATCATCATAATTTGGGCTAATTTCCATGTTTGGGCTTCGTGCCAACTATGTAAATCCTTCGGGGATAGATATTACTGTTTAGCATGACTTGCTTATCATTGGTTTCAGTGCAGGGTTTTAAATACTGTTTTGGAAACTCAGTCATATTTCTAAGTTTTGAAAACTCAAATGTTATTTTAAATGTTATTTCGGGCTGAGAACTACTATTTATAAATGCCCATGGGGCTTATGATGTTTTCTAGACTGATTATGGGTCGCTCGGGCTGCACGCCGTAGCTGTGACTTAAAACAGTGGTAACAATGGCACTGTGTGATGTGACTTGAAACATTATGGGTGGCTCGGGCTGCGCGCCGCAGCAGGAACTCGAAACAATGGTAACAATGGCACTGTGTGATGTGACTTGAAACATTATGGGTGGCTCGGGCTGCGCGCCGCAGCAGGAACTCGAAACAATGGTAACAATGGCACTATATGAGGTAAATGGGTCATGTAACAATGACTGACCAGGATTTGATTGATGCCACGAGATGGCTTGATATTGCGCTTGGTCTGTAGGAACCCTTACGGAGTCTGTACACACCTCCAGTGAGCGCCGTCGACGTTAAAAGATTATGGGTGGCTCGGGCTGCGCACCGCAGTGGGTACTGGAATGTACCATCATACTCATTGCATTGCATTCATGCATTGGTTCCTGTTTGTACTACGTGTCATGACATCCAGCACTCTCACTTCATTGGCATCCATGCTACTTCTTGCACTGTTTACTAGATACCCTGGAATGAATGGTTAGTGGAGTTTTGTGCCCAACGAGCTGACTTATGTGCTAACTTGCACCGTCTGATTACGCATTCATTTGCAACTGTTGAAAAGATATTTCCAAAAGAAGTTTTAACTGAGCCCAGATATTTCTAAATGTTTTTAAGGTTTTACTGATTTCTCAAAGGATTGCACTGTTCTTTATAGCATGATGGAGTGCCTTACGTGATTTCTGCTGCTCAGCTGTTATTTACTTTTATTACTCATTGAGTTGGAGTACTCACTTTACTCCCTGCACCTCGCGAGCAGTTGCAGGTTTTGTTCACCCGGTAGCGGATTATTAGCGAATTGAAGGTATTACTATTGTAGCTGAGCAAGGTGACCGCCAGCGTTCGCGGCACCGGACTTCATCTTTTGAACTCCATATTTTTATTTTGTATATATTATTGGCCCTGTAGTGGTGTTCAGTCTTCTTTAGATGCTCGTGACTTGTGACACCCCAGTCGGATTGTGTTTGGTTGTAATTAATAGTTTTTAATGCTAATAAGTTGTACTTTCTATTAACTTATGTTTAATACTTGTTAAAGAGAGGATTTGGATTAGTTGGCTGGCCTTGTCTTCACGAGAGGCGCCATCACGATCGGGTATGGAAATTGGGTCGTGACACGTATAAAGTACTGAAAGCATATCACTCAACAATAGAAATAGCCTTAATGGGTCCCAATATAATAAGCATAATGCCTAGACATGGTTCTAACATGGATCACAACTCAATAGCTCAAATACGTAGAAATTTCATGGTTACAAGTAAGATCATGTAACTACACAGTACCCCTAAAATAACGGAGTCACAATTTACAAACTGCATGCCCACAAGTCACACCTCCTTTTTTACACACCTACCCTGAAGGATAGTGTATAAGGTAGTTTTTCCACTTTAAATGACATTATTCAAAATAGAATTATTTAACAATTAGAGTCACCACTTGGGATAGGTTTGACTTTTGGTGTCCCAAGTCATCAGTTTTTCTTGAATCCCAAATTGATAAAATTTTTGACTTTCCAAATGAAGTCTGCGAACCACACTGAATAAGGAATTATGTTGACCCGGGGAAGGTTTTAGGCACCCTCGGATCCCGTGGTTCTAGCACGGTCGCTTAAACTATCATAATTGGCCTAATATCTGATTTTAAAACATGTTCATCCTATAGTGCAATTTAAAAGTATTTACCATTTTTAATTGATTTTTAAGGAATGTTGAACGTTTTTAAAATATATTTTTAGATCACATCACATGAAATGCACCCTGATCCGCAACACATTTTATTCAACGTTTTACGATTTGGATTTGGTTCACATGAAATGCGCACCCGAATTTAAGAAGGTAATATTATTAAGTGACGAGCCTAAAGCAACTAGCGTGTTGATATCTTCGTGGGAAGCCATAAAAATTTGCTAAATGGCCTGCCTGATTTCTAAGTATTTTAACAGAATTAATTAAAGAAGGCCACGCAGTTTGTGATTTTTTTTATTTGGCGTGGCACACCTCCATTTATTTTAAAAGGATGTTCTAAAGATGAACTATTATTATCTATAAAGGATTGTATCAAAAAAAACTAATTAATTAGCATTATAAATTAATTATTGTTAAAAGTATTCAAGAAAAGTCGGTCCTCAAGATTAAGTCCAAACTTAAATAAGGGAGCTTCCATTATTGAAGATCCCTTAATTCAAATCTTCCACCCAACTCGAAAGGCCCAAAACTTACATTCCAAATTTGTCCCAATAAATTAAGATTTTTATCTTCGGCTTTGTTTGCAAAGCTGTCTCAAATAGGGCTTCCAAACAGGTCCAGTGCGAGGGCAACAAAAACTGGGACCTAGGACCAAGTCCGCCCAGGCCCTTGATTTGACGAAATTAATTGATTTAAGGGGGCCTGGTGGTATTCTGACCTGCTTGGGCCATATTAAGCCTATATCTTATGGCTCAGACAGTCTAGACATTAAAGCTAACCAAACTAGTATTGACTAAGACATGACTTACTAATTTAATTAATTTTCAACATCAATTAACAGTGATTCGATTTATAGGCTAACCCTTTTGCTCTGCTTTTTCAACTACAAGTAACTGGAAAAACTAGATTAATTAACAGGTTTAAAACTAAAATATGAAAGACTGGATGCTTTTATTTTTGCAGACCCACTTACAATTACTAAAATAGAAATGAAGCATTATATCATGTGAATCTAACAAGCTAATAGATCATGATTAATTGGACCTTGATTTCACAAACAAACCATAAACTCGTTGATCTACTGATTTTAAATGAAAACAGATTGCATATATCATGTAATTCAAATGAGGCTACAGAATTCCTAAACTTAAATAAGTGACAAATTTCTAGTCTATTTAAATGCCCTCAACGTCCAAATCACAAGCAGGATCACAACAAACTTCTAATTTCAAACTAAAAGGTCTAGTAGATCTACTCAAGTATGTCTATATGTAAGCAATATGAATGTCCTGTTCAATTACAATGTTTCTAAAGCAGTCAAAACAACATGTCATCTAAATACAAAGCTGAACTAAACATGATGGTATTTCATGAGTAAAAGCCTATATAAAATGTAATCTATCTTTGGATCCTCTTATTTCCATCTTCAATTGAAAATTGCAGCAATACATAGAGTTTTCAGGAGGTGTATACTTGGAAATGTAAGGAAAGTTAGAAGAGGAAGAATCAGCAACAGTAAACAGCAATTAGCAACAGCCTAAGGTTAACTTCAAACTCAGAAGTAATATCTAGCAATCCAGCGAATGTTTTGAAGCAAGCAACACTAGTAAGTAATCAAACCAAACTTTATTGACCCAAATTGAACTCGAAATAACCTAAGGAACCTCTAAAACTTTAACTACTGAAGTTTTCAGAATCTTCAATGCTTAGAAATCTATGATTTAGACTCTAAATACCTAAAACTCTCAAGTTCTGCAGAGATTTTTTGTTGTTGATTTTCAGTAGTATTTTCAGTAGCTATTTTAGGCTTTTAGAACTCTCAAAATTTCAGATTTCAACCTTTTTTTGGTTTTGTATTTGAATTTCAAATTTCAGATCTGTAAGCTGCTAAAACTTTTGAATTTTTTGAATTTCAGATTTTTTGGATTTCTAGACTTTGAATTTTGAATTTTCAAATTTGGGGATCCCTAAAACCTGTATTGCAAGGCAAGGGTACTGCCCTTTTATAGATAAAAACTAGGGCAATTTTCAGATTTTCTTTTGTACCCTTGCCCCCTTGCCCCCTCTTTTAATTTTTTTTTTTTAACCAATTAGTCCTTTTATTCATGACTTGTTGGTCAAGTTATGCTATCAATTTCCTGAATTTCAAATTACAACCCCAATCTAGAAGGTTCTAGGGGGTTCTATTTTTAGTTACTATAGGATTCTCTTATTGAAATACCTAAATTACACTTAAAACCCCTTAAATTTTGCCTAAGCCTACCAACTAGGTCTGGGCCAAGTGACCCCATTCCAAATGGCCTACTGACTTAAGGGATTAATTCACCAAAGCCCAAAGTCCATAATTTAAAAAATCAGGTCAGCAATTTTAATAAAAACCCAAGAGAACTGAGATTAAACTAGGGGAAATGTCTAAGCTAAACTAACTCTAATTAATAGGAATCCTAAAACTAATTTACTATTAAACTGGTAAGAAAAATGAACGAGCAAATAAAACAAACAATTGAACTGAAATAGCAAAAATTACACGGACACAATTAACTCATGTAAAGTAGTAAAATCAATCTAATAACATGAACAGGATCAAACTATGTAACCACAATCCAAAAAAAAAGGAACCCTATTACCAGGATGCAAATCAGGCACAAGAACAAAAATAAAATAACAAAGGAAAACACTGAGCAAAAATAGAAGAAGAAGAAAAAAAATTAAATTATGAAAGAAGAGAAAAACAGAAAAGAAGGTAAAACTAAGTACCTACTTCAAACTTGAACTCTGGCCAGTTAACTTGGAATTAGCAGGACTAAGACCGTCCCTAATGATGTGTTTTCATGAGAAAACACATGATTAAAGGCTATTATAGACCAAAAGATAGGAAAGTCCAACCTCGAAAAAATTACGGTTCCAGGCCGGATTTCGATTTAAAATTCGAGCCATGCGGGGATGATTCGAAGGTTACTAGTTGTGGATTTGGAAAGAGGAGGGTGAGGAGACCATCGGGTGTAATTTTGGTGGGGTTTGGAGACGGCGTCGTCGTACACGACGGAGGCAGTGGCTAGGGTTTCGTTTATTCGACGGGTTTGGGGGGATTTTAGAAAAACGGAGCTTGGATTTGGAATAGGAGGGTGAAGGAGAACATAGGGTGTAATTTTTGGAGCATTTCGACAATCGCCACCGGTGGAGGCGATTTCCGGCCGGCGACAGATGGTGGCAGGCGACGGAGTTACATCAGGGTTAGGGAGGTCTGAGAGATGGTGAGGGTAGGGGGATTCTGAGGGGGGTGAGGATTGTTTGGACAGATTTATATTAATCCAGGTGGGCTTCACGACCATTGGATTGGATTAACCTCGACGGTCCTGATTAAAAATGGCTAAACGGCATCGTTTTGAGGGAAAGGGGTTTAGATCTGGTGGCTTTTCGGTTGGACCAGGGTTTTGAACGGGTTTGGGTTGGGCTGCTGTAAATATGGCCCAAATATTTACTCTTTTAAAACAGGCCTATTTTTGTTTTCTTTATTTTCCATTTCAATTAATTCTTTTTCTTTTATTTATTTTCTTTCTTTTTTTTTAATTTTAAAATCAAACTAAAATTAAACCTCAAAATTACTTCAAACAATTTAATTAAGATACGATCAAACTAATTCCAATTTAAAGGAAATTAATAAACCTAAAAACTAAAATTAAAATCAAACAAAACGAATCAAAGTTTCTTTATGATTGTTTTTGTATTTTTTGTAAAAGCCTAATTACTAATTAGTCTTTAAAAAATATGTAAAATTAAATCCTAAATGCTCATGCAATATTTTTGTATTTTTAATGAATTATCATGCACACACAAATAAACATACACACAAAAATACACAATTAAATCCTAAAAATCAAATAATAAAAGAAAAATCCTAATTCTAAGAAGTCTATAGGAATAATTCAAGCGAGGCAAAAATCACGTGCTCACAGCTGCCCCTCTTTGCTCGGAGACACGAAGGATTTTCAGGCAAAGATAAATGAGCAATTACGAGAGATTTTTGCCTCCTTGACACTCCATGAGAAGCATTTTAAAAAAATATCTGACCGAACCTTGCTTCAGAGGTTGCCTATATATCCTTGGCTATAAAGGAATCAGGTCAGTGTAGTTCTGGATGTTTTGGTAGCTGGGACTACCAGGAGCTGTGATTTCACTGCTGCTACTGCTTGCTGACTTCCTTATTACACCAAAAGTAAAATCAAAGCTAAGCTAGCTATGCCTATCAACTTTGAGTTACAAGATTCCTATCTATAAATCTCTTGAAGCTTGATCTTGAGTCTTATCTGATTTTCCTATGGACTCCGATCTGAATCTTGATGCTCGTAAGCTTTAGGTGTTGGTTCTTTCTTCAGCATTGGGTCAAAGCGGGACAGGCGTAGCTTATGACTTCAATCATGTTTTGAGCAGTCTGCATCTCTGTTTGCTTTAGCATTTTGAAGTCACTTCCTTTGTTCTTTTTCTTCTTTTCTTTATTCTGCATTGAGACTCATTCTTTCGGTCATCTCAAACCCTGTGCCACAAGGTCAAACCTGCTCAGACACCAAAACAAACAAACGAATAAAATTTTTCTACCCCAGTTTTCACCAGGAAAATTTCATGAGTTATTAGTGACAAAGTCTGAACTCATTCTTTTTTGTTCTTTTTTGTTAAATTTTCAAGAATTGGGTAGTGAAGCTTTATTTCTAAAATGTCAACTCAAAGATTGGAGCCCTAATGTTGGCTAAAGGCGACTAGGGAATGGAGTCCCCATGTCTAAAAAAGCGCAACTCAGGGATTGGAGCCCTAATGTTGGCTAAAAAGTAAAAAGCTCAACTCAGTGATTGGAGTCCTAATGTTGGCTAAAGGATAAAAGCGCTCAACTCAGGGATTGGATCCCTAATGTTGGATAAAAGGAAAAATGCTCAACTTGGGGATTGGACCCCTAATGTTGTCTAAGGGTAAAACGCTCAATGGGATTGGAGCCCTAATGTTGGCTAAATGGAAGAATGCTCAATTCAGGGATTGGAGCCCTAATGTTGGCTAAGGGTAAAACGCTCAACTCAGGGATTGGAGCCCTAATGTTGGCTAAGGGTAAAACGCTCAACTCAGGGATTGGAGCCCTAATGTTGGCTAAAGGAAAAAATGCTCAACTCAGGGATTGGAGCCGTAATGTTGGCTAAGGAAAAAAAGCGCTCAACTCAGTGATTGGAGCCCTAATGTTGGCTAAAGGGAAAAATGCTCAATTCAGGGATTAAAGCCCTAATGTTTGCTAACAAAGTAACAAGTCGATATTGGGAACTTTAAACTATCCTCTTTTGGGATTTTCTTCTTTTGTTATCATTTTTTCTTTATTTTTCATTTTTGATAAGATGCAGGAAAGAACTTGGAGGAAACTTCCCTTTTGCATTGATTATTTTCTACAAAGCTGTTTCAGCACTTGCGCATTTCTTTTCTTTTGGCCGGCACTTGCTTTTTCACGGTTGCCTGGATTGCACCTATTTCAATTTTCAAACAAAGAATAATTATTAGTTTGAAACGGTGGTTGTTTTGTGGCTTTGATTGCTTGATCCCGGCCTAGCTTCTGTTGAGAACCTCTTCTGCTTGCTGGTTTTGAAGATTATTCTCTCTTTCAAATCGAGGGCTTTAACCTTCAGGATGACAACTCACCGCATGGGGCTCCAGCCTTTCACTTTATTCTGCTCTTAGGACCTTTGTCTTTGGCCATTCTTTCCTTTTCGATATCTTTGCTTTGAAAGCATCAACAATCATGGCCAGTTGGGATTGGCTTGATGCACCTGCTAAGGCTGGGTACCTTTCCTTAACTCTTGCTAGACAGAGCCCTGTAAAACCAGTCCTGCCACCTTTCTTTGTAATAGTTTCAAAATCAGAGTTAGACCGAAAGGAATTCTAAGAAAAGTAAACAAAAGGCAAGAAGATGAATTTAAGGAGAAGCATCCCTTTCGGGGGAAAAGAAGGACTTATCTAGGGGTGCATGCAGGCTTCAAATGGACATGACATGCTTCATGGACTGGATGCCTGACCCACACAAATTTTCCCAACTTCTCTTAATATCATTGATCGATATTTCAAAACCAGTGAACCTTGCCAGGACTCTTTTAGTGGTGGGAGACGTCTTTTGTTCGGCCGACGACGCCCTTTGTGGGTTTTTGCCATTCTACCTCTCTCATTTCTCTTCTCACTGTCGCCCGATAGTGCTCTTTACGAGTTTTCACCAAACGGACTCTCTCATTTTCCTTTCTCTACTCACTGTTGCCTTATGGTGCCCGTAGGTTTTCACCGATAAGACTCTCATTTTGTTTTCTCTCAATTTGGACCGCATCAGATTCCAACAATGATGTTTTTTAATTCCTACACCTTTGCCAATCGATCGGAAAGACTTGGACAAGGTGTTTGGGTAAAAGAATCTTGGATGGAATTACAACTTTGGAACCATTTTGGTGGGCTCACTGCCGAACCATTATATCATCTGCCTCAATTTTACTTTTTTCGGGGAATTGGGATTTTTTTTTGGGTGTGACTGAACCCCAGAGAGAGGCTGCCTACGTATCTTTTCGGAATCAAGTCAAACGTAGTTCAGGAAGACATTTTGTTTTTGTTTTTTTTCTTTTCTTTTTCTCTTTTTTTCAACAGTACTTTCGGGTTCCAAAGAGGGTAATCAAGAAGAGTAACCAGCTCAAATGGGTTTGCAAAGGGTTGATAGTGTTTGGGTAACGAGAAAGAAAGCCTTCGTCATCTCAACTGCACAAAGCTATTACCGCAGAAAGCCTAGACATAGTACCTTTTTACTGCATCCGCATTGACTGCTACTTCGGGATCATTTCCTTCGATGTCACCCAGATTCAATGCTCCTCTTGGCAATATCTTTCTAATAATGTATGGACCCTTCCAATTAGGAGCGAATTTTCCTTTTGCTTCCTGGTGATAAGGAAGAATGCGCCTCAACACAAGTTGTCCCACTTCAATTTTCCTGGGTCGTACTTTCTTGTTGTAAGTGCGGGCCATTCTTCGTTGGTACAACTGCCCGTGACAGACCGCGGCCACCCATTTTTCGTCAATTAAAGATAATTGTTCCATATTAGCCTTGACTCACTCACTATCCTCAATCTCTGCTTCAACTATTATCCAGACGAAGGGATTGCTACTTCTGCGGGTATAACAGCCTCAGTTCCATAAACTAACAGGTACGGAGTTTCTCCTACCGATGTGCGCACTGTACTGCGGTGTCCAAGTAACGGAAAAGGAAATTTTTCATTCCATTGTCTGGAGCTCTGAATCATCTTTCTCAAAATCTTCTTGATGTTCTTGTTGGCTGCCTCAACAGCACCGTTGGCTTTGGGCCGATAGGGAGTAGAGTTTCTATGCGTTATTTTGAATTATTCGCATACCTCTTCCATCAAACGACTATTCAGGTTGGCAGCATTATCTGTGATGATGGTTGCAGGAATGCCAAAGTGGCAGATAAGATTAGAGTGCACAAAATCCACCACAGCTTTCTTGGTGACTGACTTGAGAGTGATGGATTCAACCCACTTCGTAAAGTATTCAATGGCAACTAATATGAATCTATGTCCATTTGAGGCCTTTCGCTCGATCGGCCCAATGACGTCCATACCCCAAGCAACAAACGGCCAAGGTGCTGATATAGGATGCAGTTTTGTTTGAGGCGCATGAATCAAATCATCGTGCACCTGGCACTAATGGCATTTCCGGAAAAAACTGAAGCAGTACTTTTCTATGGTTATCCAGTAATACCCAGCTCGAAGGATCTTCTTTCCCAAGACATACCCATTAATGTGAGGTCCGCACACTTCTGCATGTACTTCGTGCATAGTTCTTCCAGCTTCCTCAGTGTCAACGCATCTTAACAATTTGAGATCCGGGGTCCTTTTGTACAAGACATCACCACTCAAGAAGAAACCACTTGAATGCCGTCTAATGGTTCTCTTTTGATCTCTAGTAGCTTGTTCGGGGTATTCTAGCATTTTCAGAAACCTTTTGATGTCATAATACCACGGCTGGGTGGTTGGTTCTGCCTCAATCGTGTTATAATAACCATGCCTTAACTTGATTTGAATCTCCAAGGGATCAATATAGGCATTGCCTGGGTAAGGAAGCATCGAAGCTAGAGTGGCGAGTGCATCAGTTAGTTCATTGTGACACCTAGGGATGTACCTAAACTCTATCGACTTGAACCGCTTGCTGAGATCCTCCAATGTTGTCGGTAGGGAATAAGCTTAACATCTCAGGTTTCCCACTCTCCCTGGGCTTGCCGGATAATCAGATCCGAGTCCCCCACAATAAACAACTATTCGACGTCTTGGTCGATTACCATGTTCATACCTATGATACAGGCCTCATATTTAGTAGTATTGTTTGTGCAGAAAAACCAAAGCTCGGTTGTTGACGGATAGTGCTGACCAGTGGGTAATATCAAGATTGCCCCAATTCCAACATTTTTGGCACTCACCGCTCCATCAAAAAACATTTTCCAACCTTGGGTATCTTAAGAGATTGCTTCTATTGAATTTACCTATTCATCTGGGAAGTAAGTTCTCAATGGTTGGTATTCCTCGTCAACTGGATTTTCAGCCAAATGATCTACTAGCGCCTGGGCTTTCATTGTCGTACGAGTGACATAGACTATGTCAAACTCCGTGAGCAGAATCTGCCATTTTGCTAATATCCCTGTGGGCATCAGTTTCTGGAATATGTACTTCAAATGATCCAACCTGGTTATGAGGTAGGTAGTGTGGGCTTGAAGATAGTGTCTCAGCTTTTGAGCGACCCAATTCAAAGCGCAACCGGTTCTCTCCAACAGAGTATATTTAGCTTCATAGCTGGTGAACTTCTTGCTCAAGTAATAGATTGCCTACTCTTTCTTCCCAGTTACATCGTGTTTCTCGAGGACGCAATCGAAAGAATTTTCTAATATCGTCAGATACAAGAAACGAGGCCTTCCAGGCTCCGGTGGGACCAAGACTGGCGGATTTGACAGATATTCTTTGATTTTATCGAAAGCTTCTTGACATTCAGCCGTCCACTTGACTGCTGCATCTTTCTTTAGTAACTTGAATATGGGCTCACATGTGGATGTCAGTTGAGCAATGAACCGGCTGATATAGTTTAATTTGCCCAGCAAGCTACTCACATCTTTCTTAGTTCTCGGAGGAGGCAGATCCCGGATAGACTTTATCTTTGTTGGGTCTAACTCGATACCTCCCCTAGTGACTACGAAGCCCAAAAGTTTGCCTGATAGGACCCCAAATACACATTTAGCCAGGTTCAGCTTCAGATCATACTTGCATAACTGCTCGAAGAATTTTCTCAAATCTCAAACGTGATCATCCTGTGTTCAGGACTTGATGATTACGTCGTCCACGTATACTTCTATATCCTGATGCATCATATCATGGAAGATGGTAGTCATGGCCCTCATATAGGTTGCTCCAGCATTCTTCTAACCAAATGGCATGACTCTGTAGCAATATGTACCCCAGGGTGTGGTGAAGGTTGTTTTCTCTGCGTCTTCTTCATCCATCAACACCTGATGATATCCTGCGTAGCAATCCACGAAGGACTGTATCTCATGCTTGGCGCAGTTATCAACAAGGATGTGGATATTGGGCAAAGGGAAATTGTCTTTGAGACTCATCTTGTTCATATCTCTATAATCCCCACACACACACGGGTTTTTCCATCTTTCTTTGGAACTAGGACTACACTAGCCAACCACGTAGTGTACCGGACCACTCGGATTACCCCTGCTTTCAGCTATTTTGTGATTTCTTCTTTAATCTTATCACTAATGTCAGTTTTAAACTTTCTCGGCTTTTGTTGGACCGGAGGGCAATCGGAGTAAGTTCGCAACTTATGAACCAATAGATCAACACTCAGCCCTGGCATATCGTCATATGACCAAGCAATCACATCTTTAAACTCAAACAGAAGTTGGATTATTGCATCCTGAGTTTTCTTGTCCGTGTGAATGCTTATTTTGGTTTCCCGAATTTCTTCAGAAGTTTCCAAGATAACACACTCAGTGTCATTCAAGTTTGGCTTAGGTTTGTTCTCAAATTGTTCTAGTTTTTATTTATTTCACTAAAAGCCTCTCCTTCATCATATTTCAATTCTTGGTTCATTATTTCAGAATTAGACAGCGTGTTTGGATCTGGGCATGAAGTCCGCAAGCATGTCATGTTATTTAAAGCTGCATTATTAGAACTGAAAAGAAGAAATAATAGAGGAAAATAACAAAATCAGAAAGACTAAAGAGAAAATGAACGATGAAATATTGATTTCGTTTCTTGTGATTTGGAAGATAACAGGGTTTACATTGGGATATTTAAAGACAAGAAACTAAAGGAAACATCCGAGTTACACCCTGGAATAACTCTGAATGCAGAAAAAGTAGCAGGGCAGGTCTACCGGGACTCCCGCCTGATTGGAAATGGCGTAGCCTTCCAATTTTGAAGCTTGGCGCTTGGTCCCATGTATAACACCTCAGTGGTGCTAGTGCCCTCTCCCGGCTGAACCATGTGGGTTTTGTAGGGTACTTTGCTCATTGCCCCACATATTTTCTCAATTTCTTCCGTCGTGAAAACCTCATCATCTTCCTCTTCACTATACTTCAGCTTGACAAAGGTTTCATACAAATGTGGCAGTGGTTGTGGATACCTATCCGAAGAACTTCTCAACTGTAGGTAGGGTCACTGGTTCTGATATTCCTTGCAGAGCTTTTCCAAGGCCCTTCCCTGGCTTGAAACCATGTCTGATCATTTCCTTGACCACCATAATCGAGGCATTAGATAGGAAGAGTTGAGGGCAAGGATTTCCTTTTTCATGTTGATCCGCCACCACAACTTCGAATGCTTGGTGGACTATGTGTTCACTACCTTCCCTCGCTTCTAGGCATTTGACAGACGGGTCCCGATAGATTGACTGTTCATCCTCTCTATGGACCATAATTTCTTGATCCTCATATTCAAATTTCACCATTTGGTGGAGGGTAGAAGGTACAGCTCCTGCAGCATGGATCCAAGGCCTTCCCAGAAGAAAATTATAAGACGTATCCATGTCTAGCACTTGGAATGTCACCTCAATGTCCACCGGGCCAATAGTAAACATTAGGTCAATTTTTCCAATGGTGTCTCTTTTGATACCGTCAAAGGCTCGCACACATACATTGTTAGCACGAATCCTTCCAGTCCCAATTTCTATACGCTGCAACGTGGAGAGTGGGAAAATATCTACCGCCAACCCTCCGTCTACCATGACCCTCTTCACATAATATCCCTCACATTTGATAATTAAGTGTAAGGCTTTGTTGTGAGCAGCTCCTTCTGGACGTAAGTCATTTTTACTGAATGAAATCTGATTGATAGCAAAGAACCTTTCCACCATTCTTTTTAGCTGTTCTACTGAAGTCTCAGCTGGCACGTATGTTTCATTCAAGGTCTTCATTAAAACCTTTTGGTTCTCAAGGTATTTCATCAGCAATGACAACAATGAAACTTGTTTAGGATACATGCGCAATTGATCCACTACCTCATAGTCGGACATGTACATTTTCTAAAAGAAAGCTTCCGCTTCCTCGGCACTTACAGGTTTCATAGGCGGGAAACGCTTTCGGGTGGCATTGTTCACTTCTTCTATGTTTGAGTATTTCTCAATGGGGTGATTTTCTGGGAGCTCCCCCAAGATCTCTTTACCCTTATATGTAACCAACGTCTGATGATAATTCTATGGCACTGCAGTAGGATTCGTCATAGGCTTCTATGGTGCGTGTCCAATAACCACGGGCTCATTTAACCCTGATGGTTTAATTGTCCCTCGTACCACATAGGCTCCTTGGGTACGTACATCTGCGTTCCCTTTTCAGTTCAAATCTTTTTTGAGGGCTCAACGTCAGCTGTTTTTCTGTGTGGCCTCGTGGAGCATAAATAACTTCATCTTTAGGAGGCCTCGCCTCTGTTCCTGTTTTAACTTTCTTTTCTGGTTTTGTCTTGGTGACTTTGTTCTTCTTTTCCCCTTTATCTTACTTCGGGGCAATTTTCGGCTTTCTTTCTGCATCAGTAATAGCAATTATGGCCTTTAATGCCGGATCAAACTCTTTATCCTCACAGATCATTCCGATCACTGGCCTATTATTGTGGATTGGCAGTGGATTATTGGTCACGTTTGGGACATCCTCATCCCTCAGCAGTATCTTTCCTTGCTCTATTAAGTTCTCCACTACCTTTTTCAATGTCCAACAATCATTTGTGTCATGCCCTTCTGCTCCTGAATGATAGACACATCTAATACAGGCTCTATAGGAAGGCGATGCTAGGTTATGCCTTGTTTGAGCGATCGGTTGTAGTAGACCCATTTGGACAAGTTTTGGGAATAGATTAGAGTACGATTCACCAAGTGGAGTAATCGTTTGCCTCCTGGGTGGCTCACGGGGAGGAAAGTTATTCTGTAAAGGATGGGGATTATAGTGGTTTTGGTGGGGAGACTGATTTCTTGTGAATGAATCTTGGTTTCTATTGGCATGTTGCTGCGGCAGCGCAAAAGGTTGAGCATTCATGACCGCATACGATTGAGGAACATAAGCCATGTCATGGTGAGGGTAGTAATGTTGAAGGGTTCTTTCTGGGAACATGGGTCTAGGAGTGTGGTGACTTCTTGCACCCGATGTTGCCATAGTCGTTTCTTCTTTCTTCTTACCCTTGGCCATTCCTCCAGACCCGCCTTAAATGGCTTGGGAGGTTGCTCTAATGGCTGACTGACTCAAGATTCTGCCTATTTTCAGACCGTTCTCCACCATTTCACCGATCTTAATAGCCTCTGCGAAAGGTTTGCCCATAGCTGGCATCATGTTCTTGAAATAATCCGCTTCCTGGGCCTGAAGAAATACCGTAACCATTTCAACTTCATCCATTGGCAGTTTTACTCTCGATGCCTGCTCACACCACTTAATTGCATACTCCTGAAAACTTTTTGAAGACTTCTTCTTTAGATTCGCCAATGATTTCCTATCTGGCGCAATGTCTATGTTGTACTGAAACAGTTGAACAAAGTCTCTGGTGAGATTATCCCAAAAGTGCCATCGAGAGATGTCTTGATCCATATACCATTCTGAGGCAATACCTAACAAGTTTTATCAAAAGTAAGCCATTAGCAATTCCTCTTTTCTGCCAGCCCCGCGCAATTGATTGCAGTACTTCTTAAGGTGGGAAATAGGATCGCCATGCCCATCATATTTCTCAAACTTCAGCATTTTGAATCCCATAGGCAGATTCACGTGAGGAAACATGCACAGGTTAGTATAGGAAGCACTCTTCTGCCCGCTTAAACCTTGCATGTTTTTAAGCTTTGCTCTAGGCTCCTCATCCTTTTTGCCATTTCATCCTGTTCGGGAGCTTTAGGAGTTTATCCTATCCGGTTGTGAACTCAAATGGGGGTGGCTGCGGATAAGTATATGTGGGGTATTAAGGAGGCTCCGCTTGAAAGGCAGGATTTTGGAAAGTGAAGGCTGAGGGATCAAAAGCGGGCTTGGGCAGCGAAGGCTATGTTGTGGCGGAGCATGGAGGAGCGGTAAAGATATTGGGGGCTACTCCTAATGTGAACACCTGGGGGCGGACCTCAGAAGGTGTTCCTACAAAATGAGAGGATATGGTAGGTTGTCCCAATCGGGTATTCGGATGACTGATGGGAATGTTAGAAGTAACCCCGGATCTAGGGAGCAATTCAGGAAACCCAGGGATAACTTTTAGAGGCTCCCTTCCATTAGTCCATGCATCCCATATCTCCATAACCCGGAGACGTAAGATCCAATTTTCTTCGGCTACTGCAGACTCAGAGGCTGGGATCCCCGAGATAGGGCAGTCTTCAGAGATGAGAACTGCTGGCAAGGTCATTTCAAATGACATTTTTACGCTCCCTTTTGATCTGGTAAAATATTGATATGATGCCAGTTTACCAAAAACCAACCACCATTTCTATAAATCTAAGCTGGAATTTGACAGCAACAAATGGTTAGTTTGAGACAAGCAACAGATAGGTAATCGCACATTGGGGTGTGATGCACCTATATAGTTAAACGGGTGTCTACATGTTTGCAACGGTTGCATGCGTCATCCGGACTTTCCTGCTTTTCTTTCCTTTAGCCCTTTTCTCTCATATTTCTTTTCTCTTCCTCTTTTCTTTTCTTTCATTCTTTCCTTTGCCTTTGCCATGGTTTCTTTCTCTCAGTTTTCTTATTTTCTCTCTTTTTGTATTTCTTTTTCCACTCTTGTTTTTCTTTTATTTCTTTCCTCTTTTTCTTTTCTCTTAGGGTTATGGTCGAATCTTATGGAGATTACCTATGTATCATGACCCCGCATGAATCAGACCAAGCGTAGTTCTTGGAGAATAAATACAAAAATAAGGAAACAATTTTTGGAAATTTTCAATTTGCATTAATAACACTTCTATTACAAAAGATATTAAAAACTTGTTTTGTTTTTTTGGAAAGCGAAACTACAAACATACTCGAAATAAAACAAAATACAGACTCGACATTTGAAAAAATCAACGATACATTAAAGCTTCAATTATTGGGGCCCGCGGGGCGTCATTCGGCCTCGCCGCGAGCCTATGTGCGAGACCCCCTTGTAGTTGCTTTAAATCATTCATAACTCAGCGGACGAAAGTCACTACTGCAGCATAGAAAGTGGTGCGAGTCATGTTTTCGCACACTTGGCACTTCATGGTAATATAGTCCGCGATATCTCTGATTCCTTCCCTAATTCTACCCTTTTCCTGAAGTAGTCGACCTATTTTCTGGTTCCGGGCTTCTAACACTTGGGAGCCATGAAGGTGGTGGTTTTGTAATTGCTGTATTACTCTCTCCATTTTGGCCATCAATCTATAGCAATGATCCCTCTCGACTTTGAAATCTTTAGCTTGCTTAGCTTCCTCGTCCTCAAGACACTTTTTTTCTCAGCCTAGTATTAGTCCCTTCATAATTTCTCTTTATTTGTTGTACAAATTGGGCCCGTTCTTCTATTTTCTTTGCCCACTGCGCCCGAATTTTTGCTATATTCTCGTCGGATTTTTCCAAGTCTTCTTGGCACTCAAGGACCTTGTTTTTTAGTCTGCTTATCAATGTTTCATCGGCCTGACTTCTTTCTTTGTTGTTGGCAGCTATTTTCATCTGTCGGATTTGAGCCTTAAGAGCCTCATTTTCTTGGGTCAGTTTCTTCTTGTCACCATCATCGGCTGCGGCTTGCAAGTTGTTTTCAAACTGAAGATCCCGAACCTGCTTTTTCAACTCTCCTATTCTGGCCCTGTATTCATTCTCTTTCGCTAACCAATCCTACTGCACCTGGGCCCCATCTGTAAATTGTTGGACATGTGGCCTCGTCGTGTGTCTTTCAGGAATTTAGAATCTCTTGCCAAACCAAATCACGTATTTAGGGTCCACTTCGCCTCAAGCCTGATCTCATACTACGGTCTTAGGTTCAAGAAACCTAGATTCATTCAATATTTAGCGAATTTTCCCTTTTGGAAATGCAGCTTTTGGGCCTAGTTCGATGACTTGTTTACTAAGATCTTCGTCACGGTGGATGGTTTGAAATCTGCCCAATTGGCGCAAGACCCTGTAGGGAGCATAGGGTTGGATACTCTAAATGCCCATCAAGAGAATATAAGGTACTTCAGCTGATGTGTATACTACCTCAGTAACGGGAAGCCATCTGAAAGCCCAATCAATTTTGTCAGCAGTCAAAGATCTCACACATGATAGCCAAGACTCAGTACCCTCACGGAATTCAATACCTATTAACCGGGTTTCAAATTCCTCAATGAAGCTCAGCCCAGTCAAACCATAGTTCATGTACCCAGTCCGGTGAAAAATATGCTCTTGCACCCATAGCTGTAGCAACAGATTGCAACCCTAGAAGAACTTTCCCCCTTCTCGGCATATAGCCAAGGCTCGATAAATTTCAGACACGATCAGCGGAACCACTGTGCTGTTGGCTTTTTTTATTGCAACATCTAGCATTCCTAAAAGGACGATCTCCATATGACCATCTTTTCACGGACAGACCACAACTCCCAAGAAAGCTACCATGAAAGCTAAGCCTCGCCTTGCTTCCCACTTATCTTTGTTTCCGGCATAGATTAAACCCTTGTTGGGATCTTCAAAACTTCGAGGGTTACCATATCGATGATACAAGAAATGGAGTGTGCAATACTCTTCTGATAGATTCCCATCCTAAACATCCCAGCTAATACTCAACAAGTCCAGAAATTTGTGGGGGGGGGATACTGGTCTCGGTGACAATAGATATCGACTCCTGAGGTTTCCACTAAGGCCTGCATAACCCGAAACTTCCTTTAATGTTGGTGTAAGCTCAAAGTCCGAGAACCGAAACACGTTGCAAGTTGGGTCCCAAAAAGGTATCAATGCTTCAATGATATCCGACCTTGGCTTAATGTTCAATAGTCCGACAAGGCCACCCAGAACTTTTACCATTGTTTCTCTGCTACACTTTCCTAGGTCATTCCACCATATGTGGAGCTTCAAGGGGGAACTTTTAGCCAAAATTGTCCCTTATGTTTTGGGGTATGTCTAACTTTGTCCTTTATCTATTACCCTCAGCACTTATAGTCCTTTAAGTTTGCTAAAGTTGAGCAGGTTTAGTCCATTTAACAAAAGACCCAAAGGGAGACAAAAAAACTAACAGTGTTTTAACTGAGTCAACTGGGTTAGACTCGCGAGAGTACGAGTGTTCGGGAAATATAAATTTTTTCCGATTTCGAGACGTGGGCCCGAGGGGCATTTTGGTCATTTTTCCTAATTTTGCGTATTAGCTTAGAATTTAATTGTGGAATCAATTACTTGAATTATTATTTACAGTATGAAATTTAATTGAATAGATTTGAGCCATTTGGAGTCAGATACTCGTGGCAAAAGCGTGGTTTCGGGTTGACCTGCACTTGTTCGAGGTAAGTGGTTTATCTAACCTTGTGTGGGAGACTTTGTCAAATAGGATTTGATATTTGGAAGTTGAATGCCTTGTACGTGAGGCGACGAGCGCATACTTGAGCTAATTGTTGAAAATCCGTTTTTCACTTGGAACATGGTTCAACAATTTAAACTATTCCAAGAAGGTAATATTATTAAGTGATGAGCCTAAAGCAACTAGCGTGTTGATACCTTTGTGGGAAGCCATGGAAATTTGCTAAATGGCCTGCCTGATTTCTAAGTATTTTAATGCAAGTAATTAAAGAGGGCCACGCAGTTTATGATTTTTTTCTTGGCGCGGCACAGCTCCATTTATTTTAAAAGGATGTCCTAAAGATGAACTATTATTATCTATTAAGGATTGTCTCTAAAAAAAACCCTAATTAATTAGCATTATGAATTAATTATTGTTAAAAGCATTCAAGGAAAGTCAGGCCTCAAAATTAAGTCCAAACTTAAACAAGGGAGCTTCCATTACTGAAGATCCCTTAATTCAAATTTGCCACCTAAATCGAAAGGCCCAAAGCTTACATTTTAAATTTGGCGAATAAATTAAGTTTTTCATCTTCAGCTTTGTTTGCAAAGCTGTCTCAAATAGGGCTTCCGAACAGGTCCAGTGCGAGGGCAACAAAAATTGGGACCTAGGCCCAAGTCCGTCCAGGCCCTCGATTTGACGAAATTAATTGATTTAAGGGGGCCTGGTGGTATTCTGACCTGCTTGGGCCATATTAAGCCTAATTCTTATGGCCCAGACGGTCCAGGCATAACGCTAACCAAACCAGTATTGACTAAGACTTGATTTACTAATTTAACCAATTTTCAACATCAATTAACAGTGATTAGATTTATAGGCTAACCCTTTTGCTCTACTTTTTCATCTACAAGCAACTGGACCAACTAGATTAATTAATAGGTTTAAAACTAAAATATGAAAGACTGGATGCTTTTATTTTTACGGACTCACTTACAATTACTAAAATAGAAATGAAGCATTATATCATGTGAATCTAACAATCTAATAGATCATGATTTTAATTGGACCTTGATTTCACAAACAAACCATAAACTCGTTGATCTACTAATTTTAAATGAAAACAAATTGCATATATCATGTAATTCAAATGAGGCTACGAAATTCCTAAACTTAAACAAGTGACAGATTTCTAGTATATTTAAATGACCTCAATGTTCAAATCACAAGCAGGATCATAGCAAACTTCTTATTTCAAACTAAAAGGACTAATAGATATACTCAAGTATGTCTATATGCAAGCAATAGGAATGTCCTGTTCAATTACAATGTTTCTAAAGCAGTCAAAACAACATGTCATCTAAATACAAAGCTCTACTAAACGGGATGGTATTTCACGTGTAAAAGCTTACGTAAAATGTAATCTATCTTTGGATCCTCTTATTTCAATATTCAATTCAAAATTGGAGCAATACATGGAGCTTTCTGGAGGTGTGTACCTGGAAATGTAAGGAAAGTAAAAAGAGGAAGGATCAGCAACAATAAACAGCAATTAACAACAGCCTAAGGTTTACTTCAAACTCAGAAGTAATATCCAGCAATCCAGGGAATGTTTTGAAACAAGCAACACCAGTAAATACCTAAATCAAGCTTGATTGACCCAAATTGAACTCGAAATAACCCCAGGAACCTCCAAAACTTTAACTTCCGAAAGTTTCAGAATCTTCAATGCTTAGAAATCTAAGATTTATACTCTAAGTACCTAAAACTCTCAAGTTCTGGAGAGATTTGTTTTTTTTATTTTTCAGTAGTATTTTCACTAGCTATTTTAGGCTTTTAGAACTCTCAAGCTTCCAGATTTCAACCATTTTTGGTTTTGGATTTGAATTTCAAATTTCAGATATGTAGGTTACTAAAACTTTTGAATTTTTTGAATTTCAGATTTTTTGGATCTCTAGACTTTGAATTTTGAATTTTCAGATTTTGGGATCCCTAAAACCTGTATTGCAAGGCAAGGGTACTGTCCTTTTATAGACAAAAACTAGGGCAACTTTCAGAGTTTCTTTTGCACCCTTGCCTTCTCTTTTAAATTTTATTTTTTAGCCAATTAGTCCTTTAATTCGTGACTTGTTGGTCAAGTTATGCTACCAATTTCCTGAATTTCAAATTAGAACCCCAATCTAGAAGGTTCTAGGGGGTTCTATTTGTAGTTACTGCAGGATTCTCTTATTGAAATACCTAAATTACCCTTAAAAACCCCTGAATTTTGCCTAAGCCTACCAACTAGGTCTGGGCCAAGTGACCCAATTCCAAATGGCCTACTGACTTAAGGGATTAATTCACCAAAGCCCAAAACTCCCTAATTTCAAAAATCAAATCAGCAATTTTAACAAAAACCCAAGAGAACTAAGATTAAACTAGGGGAAATGTCTAAGCTAAATAAACTCTAATTAATAGGGTTCCTGAAACTAATTTTACTATTAAACTGGTAAGAACAACGAACGAGCAAATAAAACAAACAATTGAATTGAAGCAACAAAAATTAAACGGACACAATTAACTCATGCAAAGCAGTAAAATCAATCTAATAACATGAACATGATCAAACTATGTAACTACAATCTATAAAAAAAAAAAGGAACCCTATGACCAGGATGCAAATCAGACACAAAAACAAAAATAAAATAACAAAGAAAAACACTGAGCAAAAATAGAAGAAGCATAATAAAAATAAAATTATGAAAGAAAAGAAAAATGGAAAAGAAGGTAAAATGAAGTACCTACTTCAAACTTGAGTTCTGATTAGTTAACTTGGAATTACCTGGACTAAGATCGTCCCTAATCATGTGTTTTGATGAGAAAACACATGATTAAGGGCTATTATAGTCCAAAAGACATGAAACTCCAACCTCGAAAAAATTTAGGGTTCCAGGCCTGATTTCGATTTGAAATTCGAGCCATGCAGGGATGATTCAAAGGTTACTATTTGTGGATTCGGAAAGAGGAGGGTGAGGAAATTATCGGGTGTAATTTTGGTGTGGTTTGGAGATGGCGCCGCCGTACACGGCGTAGGCGGTGGCTAGGGTTTTGTTTATTCGACGTGTTTGGGGGGGATTTGAGAAAAATGGAGCTTGGATTTGGAACATTGAGGTGAAGGAGAACATAAGGTGTAATTTTGGGAGCATTTGGACAATCGCCGTCGTCGAAGGCGATTTCCGGCCGGCAGCAGACGGTGGCAGGCGGCGGAGTTACATCGGGGTTAGAGGGGTCTGAGAGATGGTGAGGGTAGGGTGGGTCTGAGGGGGGTGAGGGTGGTTTTGACAGATTTATATTAATCCAAATGGGCTTTAGGACCGTTGGATTGGATTAACCTCGACGGTCTTGATTAAAAATGGCTAAACGGCATCGTTTTGAGGGAAATGGGTTTGGACCGGGTGGTTTTTGGGTTGGACCAGGGTTTTGAACGGGTTTGGCTTGGGCTGCCGTAAATCTGGCCCAAATATTTACTCTTTTCAAACATTCCTGTTTTTGTTTTCTTTATTTTCCATTTCAATAAATTCTTTTTCTTTTATTTATTTTCTTTCTTCTTCTTTTTTTAATTTTAAAACCAAACTAAAATTAAATCTCAAAATTAATTCAAACTACCTAATTAAGCTACGATCAAACTAATACCAATTTAAAGGAAATTATTAAATCTAAAAACTAAAATTAAAATCAAACAAAACGAATCAAAGTTTCTTTATGATTGTTTTTGTATTTTTTGTAAAAGCCTAGTTACTAATTAGTCTAAAAAAATATGTAAAATAAAATCCTAAATGCTCATGCAATATTTTATATTTTTTTATGAATTATTAGGCACACACAGATAAACATACACATAAAAATACGTAATTAAATCATAAAAATCAAATAATAAAAGAAAAATCCTAATTCTAAGATGTCTATAGGAATAATTCATGCGAGGCTAAAATCACGTGCTCACACCACACGTTCGTCACCTAGCATGTGCATAACCTCAACAGCAATAACACACTACTGAAAAATTGGTTTGCTGTAATTGTTAGAAAACCGTTCCCACAAACTATAAAACCATTCCCACAGACTGTATATTGGAACGGTTTACAACCCGTTATATCATCCCCCATGACCACAGGTCTATTAGAACGGTTAATGGACCAGTTTGCATCACCGTACCTATAGATATGTGTTTGGCAACGGTTTTTCCCTTCTCTATTAGAACGTTTATTTTTTTCAATTGGAACGGTTTAAAACCATTACTATATTTTTTATATAACGGTTCTTAACCGTTACCATATTATTTAAAGCAATAATAGCTATTGTTACGGTTATTTATAGATATAGCAACAATTTCTTTAAGCTGCCGCAATGGTTATAATTTGTATTTGCAACAGTTTATAGATCAATTTGGAACATTTTATAAGACCTATTGAAACGGTTTACATTATCTACTGGAACGTTATTTGTGTCCTATTGCAATGATTATGGAAGGCTATTGTATCAATTCAGTTAAAACCGAAATATATTTTAATTTTAGTGTTATTATATATATATATATATATATATATATATATATATATATA
>MU701275.1:9984-21590 GCA_026770625.1 Nicotiana glauca | reverse complement strand
TTTAACAAATAAACATGCACACAAAAAAAATGACACTAAATTCACAACAAACTAAAAAATTATTTTATTTTGAATTTTTTGAGAGTAATTCTCATAGGGCAAAAATTACGTGCTTACAATCACAATGAAAATCTGGGTCTGCGGTTATGCAATATGAACTATGTCGAATGCAATCAACTTTTCGCGATATTTTAGATGTAGTAAAATTATACAGAGGTTGATCCTGTTTGTAACAATTATTGGCCTCGCATGGTCCACATTGCCACCAAAGTAAACCACTTCCAGTGTCTATTAGCAAGTAATTTTTAATCAATTGGCTACCTATCAAAAATGATGCAACATACTCACCATGTACGCAGTGTGTATCCGTTGATTTTGGGACCAATTCGCGAATCTTACCCCCTTGTGCATCTTGTTGTCTTGTGAGACTTGCATTTGCATCATTCTTGTTGTCATTTGGTGTTACACCATCGCTATCATCATCGAAAATAGAAGCTAAATAACTAGCTCTAGCACGACATCGAGCAATCCTACTTTCAAGCAACGAGTCATAATTTTTAAAGTTTGATTTTTTTAAATACATCGCGATGGTAAATAGTAAAAGTATGGGATGGCATTGGGGTATCTGGAAGCTTAGTTGAATCAAGAGACATAAATCTCTTTCTAGCTTGCATAATGTAAGTGGAGTTGAGTGGTGAACGAGATTTTGCATTGACCAACATAACAAATAGAATAGAGAAAATAATTGATATCTAAAGGTGAAAATGGAGGATTTTTTTCATTGGCATTGCACTTTAGTACATCAAGGTGTTTTGCTAATTGCTTGAATGTGTTTGAAACATGTACACCGCTTCTTAATTGTTACAATCATCTATGTACTGGTTTAAATTTATTGTGATTATGACAAAATAGGAAGAAAAAAAATAGAGTTAATTATGGAGATCTGATTCTCTTTTGAGAAGCCATAGTGTGAACAACTTGGAAAGAGATAAATTCTCAATAAAATCAATATTAATAGTTTTTCCTTTTTTTGCATTTCTGTAATTACTAAGTGGATCGGAGTTTGGCACCTCTTGATTTTGTCAAATTAAAGAAAATACTTAATTTTGCAAGAAAAGCACTCCTAAATATCTCATGTAATCTATTCCACTTGGGAACTTTATTTATGTAGCTTAAGTGTTCACTCTCTCTCTATATATATCTATATATATATATAACTACTTCTTATCTACCCTAGACATCCGATTAAGGTTGTCATTGCGTAGCACAAGTTAATGTGCACGAAGTCTTGCCGTCTAGCCATTGGTAACGCATCTTCATGAAGATTAATATTTCACGGAGTATATATGAGAGACAACATAGCTCTCATACTCAGTACACCATTCGTGCATGTTGCTACTTATGCGACTCACGGAGTCTATATCGGAGACAACATAGCTCTCATACTTAGTACACCATTCGTGCATGTTGCTACTTATGTGACAAGGAATTTCTCCACATTCGGATAGTTAAAGTTACTACCACAGTTTACGTGGGCTTCCATTCAAATCTTATGACACTTCTCCTTTCGACCTTCCAACACCATCCAGGTGTCAAACTATACATCGTGTTACCACACTTACCAGAATTTTATATTTTTAATAACAGCGCTATCCCCCAGTATATGTTGCTTTCCAATCAAACGATAGGAGAGTGGCGCTCTCTGGAGTTATGAGGCCATATTGGCCAAGCCTCTATGACGTGGTTCTCTCAACGCCCTAGTGTATGCTACTTTTCACCTGTATCATTTTTTTAAAAAGTTTGAACGTTGTTGACTAAGACAATAATCACGAATATAATTATTCGTGAGTCGTGACTATCTCAATAGTGGCAACTATCTTTTTAATTTCCTTAAATGTCCCTACTATCATATTAAACAAGAATAGCGAGAGGGGCTCACTGCCTTTTTGCAAAAAATTACACCCAATTTTCCCTCCTCTCCTCCGTTCCTTTTCCTTCACCCATCGTCCATGGTGTAATACGGGCAGCCCGGAGCACTAAGCTCCTGCTATGCGTGGGATTCGGGAAAGAACTGGACCACATGGATTTATTATGTGCATCCTTACCCTGTAGTTCTGCAAGAGGTTGTTTCCACAACTCGAACCCATAACCAAATCAAAAACTGATAAACCATTGAATCAAACACCAAACCATTGAATAACTCTTCAAAATAGTACTCTGGTCGCAACTTTTTTGCCCTGGAATGTACTCATTTTTCTTTTGGAGATGGAATGCGTATTTTTCAGCATCCATTTGTATATTGAAAAACTTGGAGATGGAATGTGCATTTTGCAGGATTCACGAAAACAAATGCAAATAGAAAAGAAGAAGGCAAACTAGTGTAGTAGTAAATTTGGGTACAATTTTAGATTGTAGGACTTTGAAATTTATTTTCCTCAATCACATGCATCTAAGTCGAAAGACAAAGTATTTTCTGAAGTATCAAAAGTTAATCCTATACCCTGGAGTTGATTACTTCCTAATACTGTGCGGGATCTATTCCATCCCATAAAAGCCAGACAATAGACTCCACGATAGTGCAGAAAAACTCGTTCTTTTGCTAATAACAACATGTTATTTTGGTTTACACCGCCAAAGTACAACTTCACAACAGGAAAGTCAAGATCACGACCACTGGGATCCTCTCTATAGCAAGTGTCCAAAGATGGGAATGGACTTTTAGCCAATGGAATATCTCGTACTTCAGCTCTAAATATGTAACGAAATATAATATAAAAATCTTTAGGAAAGCGGGTAATACTTGTTCCTGTATCCAAGAGAACTCCACCGATCATGCCTCTTTTAAAATTCCACCATGATGGACTAACCGGAACAACCTTATTATTAATGAAAACTTTATAAAGGTTGACATAATAAAATAAAGGGTACTTGTAATTTGGTAATAATTTTGCTGATCTTGCTCTTGGAAATGGGGTTGTAAGGAAACTAAGTGTAGATCCCTTTCCTGAAAAAAATCTTGGGAGACACATGGACATTAAGTCCGCCCCAAATTGTGTTGGTAAAGAAAATCCTACGCCACTGAGTATTCTACGCCCAAGGCCAACTATTCCAGAATATTCGCCACTGAAATTTCTTCTACCTCTTTGATCTGTGCCACATCCAAACGTAACCATAACTTGTCTCTGATCTAAAACAAAAGTAATCACGTCATCTGCCATATAACCTTTTGATCTTTCTCCACTAGTAAATTTCATATCATACAGACACTGATGAGTGTAAGTTGTACATTTATAAGTTGGGTCCATACCATCTAAACATTTTTCACCATGTAGAATGCAATTGACCTTTCGAAATATTTTCGAATTTGTTGGAATATATAAAGGATTAGTTTGTTTATAACACTTATTTGCCGCACATGGTCCACATTGCCACCAAACCAAATCACTGCCTGTATCTATTAGCAAGAAATTTTTGACTTCTTCAGTACCAAGCAAAAATGATGCAACATACTCACCATTCGCGGAGTATGTACTTGTTGTTTTTGGAACCTTTATACGACTGAACTTGCTCCCGCGCACATTGCATTGCCTTGTGAGAGTTTCATTTGCACCACTTTGGTTGTCATTTGACGGAACTATCCTTTCTTCAATGTCATCATCGTCAAAAATTGATGCCAAATAACTTGCTCTAGCATGACATCGAGCAAGCCTACTTTCAAGTAATGAGTCGTACTCCTTGAACTTTGATTTTTCAAATACATCGCGATTATAAATAGTAAAAGTATAGGACGGCATTGGAGGATCTGGAAGCTTAGAAGGATCAAGAGACATAAATCTTTCTTTAGCTTGCTTAATATAAGTGGAGTTAAGGGATGAAAAAGATGTTTCATTGCTCGAAATTGAGAACAAAATTGAGAAAATAATTGATACCCAAAGGTGAATATGGAATAGGTTATTCATTTGTCACTTATGTAGAAATGTATTTGCTAATTGCTTGATTTCTTTTGCTATATAAAGCTGGTTTTGTTTTGTTGCAAGTTGTAACCTATTTAATTTTATGCCAAATTGGAAAACAATTACCAAAGTTAATTATAGAGATCTGATTCTCTTTGAGAAGCCATGGTGTGAACAACTAGGGAATAAATAGTTCCTCAATAAAGCCAATGAAAAATCTTTTTTCCTTTTTCATTTCCTATATTTATTAAGAGATCAAATGAGATAAATTTTTTGTTTTGCAGGAATTCCATTCCTACACATTGTCAATTTAACTCTTCCCAGTTGTTCACACAATGGCTTGTCAAAGAGAATCAGATCGCTATAATTAACTTTGTTGTTTCTTTCTATTTTGCAGTAAAATTAATAGGTTCAAATTTGTTGCGCTAATAATAAAGCAATAATAATAATAATAATGCAATAGATGTGGATGCGTATTAATATTGGTCGAAGCCTTCGCGAAAATATTTCACAAAATTATATGTAAAATTAAAAATTAAAAATAATTTGGAGCAACCAATAATTTTATGAGAAAAACAATATTTTAAAGAACAATATACTTGGCTAAATAATTTACTTTCGTGTTTGTTAGTGTTAGAGTATTACATGAAATCAATTTTTAGTGACTATATTCGTCACGACTACTTCAGCCACAGCTAAAAGTGGTCATATATTGCCATTTATAGCAGCAACCTATGTTTTACTGATTGTCTTTTGTGGCGACCGTTATCGTAAAACGAAACTAAAATATGATTTGTGCTGTATTTATTTATTTATTTATTTATTTATTTATTGTGGTGATTGTCATCGTTATAAAATCTGCAAAAGCTAATAATAAAACAATAATAATAATGCAATAGGGGCGGATGCGCGTTCACATTGGTCCAAACATTGGAGCAAAAAATTTCACAAAAATTATAGGTAAAATACAACAAACAACAATAAACCCACTGGATTCTCACAAGTGAGGTCTGGTGAAGGTAGTGTGTATACAAATCTTATTCATACTTTTAAAAAAGCAGTAAGACTGCTTCCTGTAAATCCTCACCTCAAACAAGATAAAGGGAAGGGGCAATGACAAGGAAACCAATATTGTTTTGATTATCCAATATTGTTTATGAGAAAAGTAATACTTTAAACAACAAATATACTTGGTTTTAACAGCTCACGTTCACGTTTGTCACGGTTAAAATATTATGTGAAATAAATGTTTTAGTGGCGACATTCGAGGGCGACTACTTTGTCGCTGCGAAAAGTTGTAATATACCATCACTTGCAACGGCATATGTTTTACTGACGACCTGTGTGGCGACCACCTGAGTCGCCACCAAAAGAATGTACAATCAAGTTTGAGGTTCATTTTTTTTGTGGCGACCGTCATTGCTACAAAGATAATAATACAACAACAACTACAACAATATTAATAATAATAATAGCAACAGCAACAACAACAATAATAATAATGATGATGATAATGATGATGTTGTAACAAGGATGGATGTACATTCACTTTGGCCAAAGCCTTGATGGAAAATATTATAAAAAATTATATGCAAAATAAAAATTAAATTAAATATAAAAATGCTTTGGATTAGCCAATGTTTTCTATGAGAAAAGTAATACTTAAAGATTAATCTAATTGCTTGAATTAGTTTGGAATATGTCCACCACTTATTTCAGTCATGCATATTTTCTGGTGTGAATTTCTCGTAACCTATTCAATTTTATGGAAAAATAAGAAAAAGCATCAAATTTTAACCTTTTAATTTTATTCCGAATTAGGAAGAAATAACAAGATTAAACTTTAGTCTGTTTTCTACGACAAGGCATAATGTGAACAACTAGGAAAAGATAAGTTCTCAATATAGCCAATATTAAATGTTTTGCCCTCTTCCCTTTTCTATAATTAATAAGAGGATCAAAGTTGAGTTTTTTTTTTCAAATGAAAGAAAATATTTGATTTTGCTAGAAGACCATTGCTAAACAGAGCATTGATAAATCTCGTGAAATCTCATAGGATATATTCTATTTAAGCTCTTTATTTATTTGGATTAAGTTGTATACACTTATAGTGTAATAGTATTTTTACATAATAAATTTCGCGCAACCTATCCTGAGAATATTACAGCCGT
Source organism: Nicotiana glauca (assembly GCA_026770625.1). Lineage (NCBI taxonomy): Eukaryota > Viridiplantae > Streptophyta > Magnoliopsida > Solanales > Solanaceae > Nicotiana > Nicotiana glauca. The sequence goes on along the minus strand of MU701275.1, from coordinate 15,466 downwards.
CAAAATGGGCTTGGTCCGTGAGACCAGCCCATCCCAGTCCGCTACTTGGGTAAAGTTGGGCTATAATTTTTTGAGCCCATGTAAAACTGAGGCTTATAAGCCCGGCCCAAGTTAACACGCTAGCCCTTGAGGCCTGACCGACGCTGGGCTTGGGCCGGCCCGTGGGCCAAAAATTAATTAAATTTAAATTAATTAACTATTAAATATTATTTTTTTTAAAGTAAAAACTAAAAAAATTGTTAACTATAATCTCCATTCCCTAACCCTATATTGCTCATTTACCCTTCCAAATCAACTAGAATTTAGATTTTTGACATGCATGTAATATGACAAAATTATTTTTCTTTTGCTTAATTAATAACGAACTCAAACTATTTTAGGTGGTCAATAATAATGTTTTTTCAAAATAATATTACTTTGAGCGGCCAATGATCAGTTTGGATTATTTAATATATTATTAATATTTAAAATGCTCTTCAGTATAGAAAAAAAATCAATTTTTAAAAATTAACCACTAGCAAATTTCAGGAATTTTAAAAATTATAAGAACTATAATGATGAAATCGGAAAATGATGTTAATCCTAAATTAGAGAATCTTACCATATAAACTTATTGAAGCAATCTTTGAATTTGAGGAAAATGAAAGAAAAGTATTAAGAAATTATTCATGTAGCTTTAAAATAAGAGCTAGAGAAGTTGCTCGTCAATTATCAAGCTTTTTGTACGCTCTAAGAAAACAGAAGTTGTTTATATGATTTATTGACTACGTCACGATAAAATATTTAATGATTTAAAGAATTTTTTTTTTTCTAAAAAAAGTTGAAAGGCAGCATGCCCCAGCCTGGGGCCCTCTTAGGGCTGGTTTGGGCTGGCCAATGTGAGGCGCATTCATATGGCGGGCTAGCCGGTCCTAGCACACGAAATTTAAAAGCCAACGAAGCTTGGGCTAGGCTGGGCTGGGCTGGGCTAGCCCATTTTGACAGCTCTAGAGAACATATCTCTTCTTAGTTATTCACACAATGGCTTGTCAAAGAGAATTAGATATCTATAATTACCAACAAGAGTTGTAGTGGAGTGGTAAGTACTCCTTCATCCTTAACCAGATAGGATTCGAGCCCCTTGGTATGGAGTCGCCTTTGTTAGGGAGCGTTTTATCCCCCAATGTGAGATTTTCCGGTGCGGGCCCGAAATTTAGTCGGGCGCCATGTGAGTACTGGACAGCGGGTGGAAAACCAAAAAAAAAATCTCTATAATTAACGTTGTTGTTTCTTCCTATTTTACGATAAAATTAATAGGTTCAAACTTGACACCACCACCACCACCACCACCACAACAACAACAACAACAACAACAACAACAATAACAACAATAGAATAGGGGCGGATGCACATTTACATCCGTCCAAGCTTGGGAAAAAAATTCACAAAAATTATATTTCAAAATAAAAATAAAAATGATATGGAATTTATAATATATTTTTATTAGAAAATAAATACTTTAAAGAATAATATATTTGGCTTCAATTGCTTAATTTCATGTTTGTTACGGTTAAAGTATTAGACGAAATAAATTTTTTAATGACAACATTTGTGGCGCGATTACTTCAGTCGCCACAAAGAGTATACATCGTCATTTGCAGCGGCGATGTGTGTATTAGTGACGGTATTTTGTGGCGATAGTTAAACATCAAAGTACTCAAAATCGTATATGTTTATTCTTTGTGGCCGCTATAAAAGTTGACTTCGGCCAATATTTTGGGTAAACGTATCCGGACTCGTAATTTGACGGTCCCGTAGGGTCCATACGAAAATATGAGACTTGGGCGCATGATAATTCCTAGGTCCCAAGCCCGATAAATGAATTTTTGAAGAAAATTATTTTCTGGAAAATATAAGAGTTTTTTTTGGGAAATGAAAAGATGTTAAAAATTGATGGTATCGGGCCCGAATTTTAGTTTCGGAGCCCGGTACAAGTTTGAAGTAATAATTAAGTAGAACATGTGAAGTTTGGTAAGAATCAGAGTCCGTTTAGTATAAATCGGGCCTTCACTTGAGAAAATAGAAATTTTGGATGTTCTTGAGTAATTATATGAATTTGAGGTCTAATTCATGATTGTTGATGTTGTTTGGATGATTTGATCGCACGAGCAAGTCCGTATGATATTTTTGGACTTGTGTACATGTTTGGTTTAGAGCCCCGAGGGCTCGAGTGAGTTTTGGATAGGCCACAAAGTGGATTTAGACTTAGAAGATAGCTGTTGCAAGTTCAGAGAAGTTGGGGGCCTCTAAACCCTACTCCTTAACTTATTTTTACAAGATTTCATCCTAAAATCTAGGGCTTTCATGGTGGAAATGGGTGTTTTGGGTAGAACTTAGGATTTTCCAATTTTGGGAATTTGGACCTCAATTTGAGGTCTGATTGGAAATGGGAGCGGGTGGTACGCGACCACGGTGATATTTGAAATGGGATCGAGTTGCATGCCTGCAAAGAGATATATGAAATGGGAGCGGGTTGCACGCCGCCTCGGTGATATCTGAAATGGGATTGGGTTTCATGCCTGCAACAAGATATATAAAATGGGATTGGGTGTCCCGCCACCACGGTAAAATTTGAAATGGGATCGGGTTACACGCCTACAACGAGATATATAAAATAGGAGCGGGTTGCACGATGCCACGGTGATATTTGAAATGGGATCGGGTTGCACGCCTGGAATAAGATATATAATATGGGAGCGGTTGGCATGCCACCACGGTGATATTTGAAATAGGATCGTTTACACGCCTGCAACAAGATATATAAAATGGGAGCGGGTGGCACGTCCACGGTGATATTTAAAATGGGATCGGGTTGCACGCCTGCAACATGATATATGTAATGGGAGCGGGTGGCACACCACCATGGTAATATATGAAATGGGATCAGGTTGTACACCTGCAACAAGATATTTGAAATGGGATCGGGTGGCACACCGCCACGATTATATTTGAAATGGGATCGGATTGCACGCCTGTAACAAGAAAGAAATGACAGTGAGTACTGTGTTTATTTTCTTATTCTTGTTTGTAATTGAATTTTGGTTTCTTTACAGTCCTCTTTGGTATTTTTTTTGTTATTTGATACTCCCCGCAGCATGTTTTTCCTCTTCCCATCTTCAATGTGAATGTCTGCTTTTATTTTTCGCTGTATATGATTTAACTGCACAAGTTTATTTCGTAGTCTGGTCCTAGACTCATCACTATTTCACCAAGGTTAGGCTAGGAACTTACCAACACATGGGGTCGGCTGTTATGATACTACACTCTGCACTGTGTGCAGATACCAGTACCGGAGCATTTGGACCGCAGTGAGGTTGCTGCCTTCAGTCCAACAGGCGACCCGAGGTAGTCCTACAGACGTCCGCAGGCCTTGGCATCTCCTTCTATCGGAATAGTTGGCTTGCCCAGCTTTCTATTTCTACTTATTCAGAGACATATTAGTGTATTTCTATTTAGACCTTATTTGTAGTATTCGTATATAATCTGTGAAATTGTGACACCAAATTCTTGGTATAGTTGTATTTAGACTTCCGCCATTTGTATTAAGTTAAATTACCAGATTTCATCTTTCGCATTGTTACTGATATTATTATTTCCACAATTTTGATATGATGTTTTGAAATTGTAAGGACTTAAGACTTGGAAAAAGGTAAATAAATTGGAATAGTTGGCTTGCCTGGATTTCACTAGTAGGCACCATCACGACTCCCGAGGGTGGGAAATTTGGGTCGTGACAAGTTAGTATCAAAGCTCTAGGTTACTTAGGTCTCACAATTTACGGACAAGCGTAGTTGAGTCTGAGGGATCGATACGGAGACGTCTGTATTTATCCTAGAGGCTACAGAGTTAGGAAAAACTTCACATCTTTTCTTTTCAGTCGTGTGGTTTGGTTTCTGTATGCTAATTGAATTTCTACTCTATTCTTTGGCAGATGGCGAGAACACGTGCTTTCTCATCTAGTGATCAACAGCCCGAGCCCCCAACAATAGCTTTCACGAGAGGCAAAGGGCGAGGCCGTTCTAGGGCCCGAGGCTGAGGCAGAGCTTAGCCCAGGGCTCGAGCAGCAACACCAGCGGCAGAGCCTCAGGTTGAGTTTGACGAGGAGGTTCCAGCCTAGCCAGTTCCAGTGGGACCAGCCCAGGTCCCATAGGGGTTTATCGCTATCCTGATACTTCAGAATTCTCTGTTCCGTCTAGTGGGCCTTATGGAAAGTGTCGCCCACGCATGCTTGCCTCTTGTTGCACCAACCGTCTTTCAGGTTGGAGGAGGAGCCCAGACTCCTACTACCTGCTCTCCGGAGCAGATGGCTCCCTAGTTTCAGACTTTAGCAACTTAGCCAGTTAGAGCAGTTCTGCCGGGTGTGGTAGCTCAGACCGGTGATCGAGCAACTATGTCTGTTGATGCCTTGTGGAGATTGGACATGTTTACCATGCTCTTCACTACCACTTTCAGCGGTGCATCTTCCGAGGATCCCCAGGATTATTTAGACAGTTGTCATGAGATTCTCAGGAACATAGGGATAGTGGAGACCAATCTTTTCTTTTCTTTTCAGCCGATGCAACTGGCAATATTTTAGCCGATGTAAATATTTAAATAAAATGGCGATATTTCAGCCGATGCTAAGACTTAATAATAATGGCGATATTTCAGCCGATGCTAAGATGAAGTGGCGATATTTCAGCCGATGTAAAGATTTAAATAAAATGGCAATATTTCAGCCAATGCTAAGACTTAATAAAAATGTCGATATTTCAGCCGATGCAAGATGAAGTGGCGATATTTCAGCCTATGCAATTATGGAGGTAGAGCTTAACCTCAGAAGGCAGAAGAGTAGCCTTATGCAATTATAGAGACAAAGCTTAGTCTCGAAAGGCATAATAGTATCCTTATGCAATGCAAGAAATGCAGATGGAGATAGAGCTTAACCTCGGAAGGCAGAATAGTAGCCTTATGCAATGCAGGAGTGCGAAATGGAGACAGAGATTAGGCTTGGAAGGCAGAATAATAGCCTTATACAACACATGAATGCAGATGGAGATAGAGCTTAGTCTCGGAAGGCAGAAAGGTAGCCTTATGCAATGCAGGAATGCAGACGGAGATAGAGCTTAGTCTCGGAAGGCAGAATAGTAGCCTTATGCAAAGCAGGAATGCAGATGGAGACAGAGCTTAGTCTCGGAAGGTAGAAAGGTGTCACACCTCCTTTTTCTTTTTACTACTTATGTACCGCTTATTAATAATACACCCCGGGAAGGGATATAATAATAAAAGGGAAGGAGTTTTTCCACTTAAAGGACAGTCGGAACGGGATTTATTTATTAAATTTCAGAGTTGCCACTTGGGAAAATAATGGTGTCCCAAGTCACCGGTTTAATCCCGAACCGGGGAAATTATGACTCTGTTACAGTCTGCAAATCAGAAATCCGGATAAGGAATTCTGTTAACC
>MU701273.1:0-20259 GCA_026770625.1 Nicotiana glauca | reverse complement strand
ATTTTTTCTTCTATTAATTTGAAAATACGTTAATACTAAAAAATGTAAAATTGAGAATCTTAAAGCATATACATTTTTTGTATTTTAATTATGAGTTATTATGTGACCAGTTAATAAAAGGATGCAACACAATCTTTAAAATTATAAAATCATTTTATTTGATATTTTTTTGGAATAATTTGCTTAGGGTAAAAATCACGTGCTCACAACCAGTATTCACCCGAGGTTGCTAAGATGGTGGGAGGACATTCATTCCAGTGACCAGACTCTTGTCCGCAAGTATTTGGGAAACTTACCCTCTCTTTTGGAAATTCAGCCAGACAACAAAATCATAAAGGCTGCAACCTTATTCTGGGACAGTGATAGATCGGTATTTCGATTTGGGGACCTTGAAATGACTCCCCTTCTTGAGGAAATAGGAGGGTTAGCCGTTATTCCTTGGGAGACTCCGGGTTTGCTCATGCTAGAAAACCGCATGGGTAAGGGTTTCTTCAAAATGATGTGGTTGAAGAAAACTGCAGATTTGACTTATTTGAAATAATCCTATATTCCTTTCGACTACCTGTACGAAAGGTACGGTCATAGCAAGTCCTATTATACCTATCCAGATGAATTCACCCTCACATCATTGGGGCATATCCACAGGAGAGTTTTCGTCTTTATGTTCTGCTTCCTGGAATAATAGTGTTTCCCATGAAGAAGGCTAGGATCTATACCAGACTAGCCATGGTCGCCAAGACACTAATGGAGGGGATTGAAGGGAAACCTTTCAGCATAGTGCCCATGATTGTTATGGAGATCTACCGAGCTTTGGAAAATTGTCAATGAGGGGCCAGTCATTTTGAGGGTTGCAACTTATAACTCAAACTATGGCTTATAGAACATCTCCAAAAGGGTCGATACCGTCAAGAGCTTCCGCGAAGGCCGTGGAATGATCATATAGCCTTTCACCACCCCCAATAGAATGAACTATATGCCAGACATGTTTACTCGGTTGGGGGATGCTCGAGGATGGGCAGAGTTGTTTGAAAACTTGAAATAAGACAAGGTGCAGTGGATGTTCGAATGGTTCCCCACTGAAGAGTTCATCATCCGCTCTCGGGATGCTCCATTCCTCATACTCATTGGTCTGAGGGGAACTTATCCCTATGTCCCTCTCCGAGTCATAAGGCAGGCAGGGAGGAGGCAAGTCGTACCAAAGGTCGAGAAGATGAGTCATTTTATGTCTGATTTCCAAGACGACGGTAGCCCATATAAATGTCAAGCTCAACACATGTGGAACAGCAAGATCATCCTGGAATGGGATTCCATAGAGCCTGACAGATATCGTGCCGACTACACTTCATACTATCCAGGTTGGCTAGAAGAAGATCATGCTGGGTTAGGACAGCCAGGGTCTGTTCGAGGTCACAGGGTCATCGACGAAAGGGATGAGATACAGGTTAAGTACAATCAGTTGTGCAAAACGATCAGGCAGTGCGAGAGTGAGAATCAGGAGGTTCAAGAGGCCAATCAAAAGTTGATCGAGGAATGGAAGGATATGGCTGTCAGAGCCAACAAGCACCTAGGGCATTTGGAGCGAGGGTTAGTAGAGCTGGAAGGGAAGTTCGTCTGGAGGATCGAGAATTGCCAAAACGCCGAGGGAAATGAAGGAGGACATTTGGCTAGGGCTTATCTGCTTCTGGGATTGCGTGAGCTGGTGACGCTATTCGATGGAGCCAAAGATGCTGAGTCTGGGAAAGGTCCTTCTGGGACCAAATAGTTAGGAGTTTCTTTTCTTTTTCACTTTGAAATGTAATAAGGCCAATGTCCATTAGTGATATTTTACTTTATCTAATTTTATTATCATTTTGGGATTCATATTATTTTTATCAATAAAATGAGGCATTTAGCATTATAAGTTCTCCCAATCAACTTGTCGCTAGGCCCACCTCGGGCACAACGAGTCACCCAATTTAGGACAAGAATTATATTCTTATGCTATGTGTTTAAATATTGCAATATTTTTCTCAAAATCCGTACTAACTTGTTACCTTTTTATTTTTACTTTTATTTTTTATTCCCCCCCCCCCAAAAGGTTAGTTCGTGCATTCTGACATCGTCATCCTACTCCACAAGATCTAAGGGCCCTCCACCTCCTTATCCTCCAAGTCCTATAAAAAACAAGGGAAAGCAAAAATGGAAGATTTGAACAACGTTAGAAAAGAGAATTCGGTTGAAAGGGTAGAGGTTCCTCAGGGTATTCAGGTGTCCAAAGAAAGTGTCGCTCAGCTCGAACAAAAGTTACTAAAATTTCAAGAAGAACTAAACCAAGTTCAGAACTTAGCAAGTCTGTCATTTTCCCTCACAACTCCAGACATCAACTTTCCCAATGCTCAACACCCCATACCTCCAAAGAACATCCCGAAACCGCAGAAACAACCTGCTACTCATCAAAATTGCAGCACATGTCACAACAACACTCCACTCCTTATCCCTGAACCATCAAGTGATCACACCCACCCCACTCCCATGTATGTGGAAACCAAGCCACAATACATATAACCCATTACAAACACACCAGAGTCTGATGACAAGGACTCTCTCATCAAGAACCTGGCTGCCAAGCACAACAAATTTACTAGCCGAGTCCAGGGCGTTGAAAGGGACAAAGGCATTAAAGGGGTGAATTATGAGGATCTTTGCATTCAGCCAGACGTTGAACTTCTTGAGGGGTACAAACCTCCCAAGTTCAAAATATTTGACGGGTCGGGGGATCCTAGAGTCCATTTGAGGACATACTGTGATAAGTTGGTCGGCGTAGGAAGAGATGAGAAGATCCGCACGAAACTCTTCATGAGAAGTTTGAAAGGCGATGTGCTATCTTGGTACATTAGCCAAGATCCCAAGAAGTGGACAAGCTAGGTAGGAATGGCGTTCGATTTCATGGACAGGTTTAGGTTCAATACAGAAAATGCACCAGATATATTCTACATCCAGAATCTGTAAAAGAAACCCACTGAGACATTCCGCGAGTATTCTACTTGGTGGAGATCCGAGGCTGCTAAGGTCAGGCCGGCCTTAGAGGAAGAACAAATGAGCCAATTTTTTGTCTGAACTTATGATCTGCAGTATTATGAGAGGTTAATGATGATAGAAGGCCAGAAATTCTCTGATATCATCAAGCTAGGAGAAAGGATTGAGGAAGGCATTAAGAGCGACATTGTCACTAATTTCGAGGCACTGTAGGCCACGAACAAAGACCTACAATCTGGTGGCACGTCCAAAAAAAAGGACGTGAGTGCCGTGATGGTCGCACAAAGAACCAAGTCCCTAGTAAAATACCAAACATACCCGGTATCCCCTCTCACATACTAGCCTGTTCCCAATTACCAAGCACCTCCGCCCTCTTACCAAATTCCATCACCTGCTTACCAATCATCTCCTACCTCACCAAGATATTCCCAACCTGCACCCGTCTACCAAGCCTATAATGCTCACTACTAATCACCTCCCGCCCGCCAAAACTCCCCTAGGCCACGCCCTAACTTCGACCATAGACCTCCCAAGCAATACACCGCCATCGCCGAGCCAATCGACAAATTATATGAAAGACTCAAAGCAGCCGGTTACGTTACCCCAATCCCTGCCATAACTCCAGAAAATCCTTCCCAGTGGGTCAATCCAAATAAAATCTGTGCATACCATTCCAGCATAAAAGGGCATACCACTGATGAGTGCCGGCCTCTGAAAGACAAAATCCAAGCTCTAATTGACAACAAAATCATCGTGGCCAAAGAACCTGCTCCTAATGTTTGGAATAATCCCTTGCCTGATCATAAGGGTGGTGGTGTGTACATGATCGAGGTAGAAGATTATTGGGACCCCAAGGGGTCAATTAGATTAATTGCCGAAGGTGACGAGCCCAAGAAACCAACCGTCACATTGAATCCAATTATAGTCCATATCCAGCCCTCTAGGGATGCTGAAGTAAACATGTCTGTGTCTATCGATCTTGAAACATCGTCATCCAAAAGGACCGCAGAGCCGATTGAGCTGGAGTTTGGGTCTCCAAAAGTACCATTTGAAGTTGCTGTGTTGCCACCCAAATTGAGAGTGCCCATTCCTGTAGAGATGTCAGCAATAACACCATTCCATACACAGGCCACACCTTGGGATTACACCATCGAGATAAGAAGGAAGGGAAAAACTAGGTCTGGAGAAACGATCGCAGCACAGGGTATGACCAGGAGTGGCAGAATTTATACTCCGGAGCACTTAGTTGAATCAAGTAAGCAAACCTCTGGACGGCCTATTGAAACTGGACCTAATGATCTCTGGCGGAAGATACAGGCGAAAGAGTACTCAGTTGTTTATCAATTATATAAAACGCCAGCGCAGATCTCCATTCTAGCTCTACTGCAGAGCTCCGAGGCACACAAGAACGCCCTGATGAAGAAACTGAGCGAGGCATACATACCCAGCAATATAGCTGGAGGAGAGATGGAAAATATGGTCGGGCAGATATTGGAGAGTCATAAGATCACTTTCCACGAGGATGAGTTTCCCCCTGAAGGTTTAGGACACAACAAAGCATTGCACATCACTGTGCAATGTGAAGACTATTTCATCACCAGAACTTTGATTGATGGAGGATCCAGCCTCAACATTTGTCCATTGGTGACCCTTAGAACATTGGGGAAAAGCATGCATGAAATCAAGGATGGGGCTATCAACATCAAAGCTTTTGATTGCTCCCAAAGGTCCATTATTTGGGAGATCAGTTTATGTCTGCAAATGGGTCCAACTTGGTTTGATGTCGATTTTCAAGTAATAGACATCCCAGCATCCTACAACTTCCTACTAGGACAATCTTGGATCCACACTGCTGGAGCCGTAGCCTCAACCCTGCACCAGGCAGTAAAGTTCGAGTGGAATCACCAAGAGGTGATTATTCATAGTGACGGGGGTAAACCCATATACAGTCGCCAAACCATCCCAGCAATTGAAGAGAGAAGGAAGATAGGATGAGAAACTTATCACCACATTGAGCGAGTCAACGCCATGGACAAAGATAAATGGTGGGATAACAAGATAGAAAGTATACTGAATTGGAGAGGGTATGAATCTGGCAAAGGGCTCATCAAGAACCTCTAGGGAATCACTAAGCCTATCAAACTGAAGAAGCATGGCACCACTTTCGGGTTAGGGTATGGATATGCTTGGGAAGAATTCCAGAATTGGTCGCCACCATGGCGCGGCCCCTACTATCTGCTGGAGCACCTGATACCCCGCCTGGAACAGACTTTCCAACCGTCTGACATCATATATGTGTCAAAGGAAGATGAAGCATTAGCAGCAATGAAGAACATGTTCTTGGAAGATGACAATATGGACTGTCACGTCATTCTCGAGGAGGAAGGGGTGGAAGGACCTTCCATACAAGCAGTGATCCAAGGAGAGCGCCTCAAAAATTGGTCCATCAGAACCACCAAGGCCCGGAGAGCTTTGGGGTAGCAAGGTTGAACAAAGCATTATGCATTATCTTTTACTTTTCGCTAGCTGATTTCCCTTCAGTATTATCTTTGAATTTTGAAAAGAGCTCCGATGTTCAAAATAATTTTTTGGCATTTATCAAAGCATTTTAGTTTTTATATAAATCTCACTCTTATGATTTCTTTTCTCTTCCATTTACTTTACTATACAACATTACTATTAATTATCTTGACGAACCGATGAATGTGACATGCGACGAGATAACGCAACAAACGAACATAGACTCAGAAGAGGATGAGATACCGGAAGAGGTCGTTAAAGATATTGAGGATTTTGAGAACTGACCTAAGTCTAACTTGGACGAAACTGAGGTTATCAACTTGGGGGATACAGAGAATGTCAAGAAAACACACATCAGTGTTCATCTGTCACCATCAGAAAAGGAGGAGTACACAGAGCTATTAAAAGAATTTGAGGACATATTTTCCTGGTCATATGATGATATGACCGGTCTCAGCACATCTATTGTAGCTCACAAACTGCCAATAGATTCGACATGTCCGCCGGTAAAACAGAAGCTCAGAAAGTTGAAGCCAGACATGAGTTTGAAAATCAAGGAAGAAGTTACCAAACAAGTCAAAGCCAAGGTCCTCAGGGTAGTGGAATACCCGACATGGTTAGCCAACATTGTGCCAGTGCCAAAGAAGGACGGGAAAGTCAGAATCTGTATCGACTACCTAGACCTCAACTGGGCTAGTTCGAAAGATGACTTCCCCTTAACAAACATACACATCCTGATTATCAACTGCACCAAGCACGAGCTACAGTCATTCGTCAATTGTTTTGCTCGGTACCATCAGATATGGATGGACGAAGAAGACGCAGAGAAAATGGCTTTCATTACACCGTGGGGAATGTATTGCTACAAGATGCTGCCGTTTGGATTAAAGAATGATGGGGTGACCTACATGAGGGCCATGACTACTATTTTCCATGACATGATACATAAAGATATCGAGGTGTATGTAGATGATATCATCATCAAATCCAAGAAAGCCATTGACCACATGGAAGATTTAAGAAAGTTCTTCAACAGATTGAGAAGGTATAACCTGAAACTGAATCCCGCCAAGTGCGCTTTCGGGGTTCCAGCCAGAAAATTGCTTGGGTTCATCGTAAGTCGACGGGGAATAGAACTCGATCCGTCAAAGGTCAAGGCCATTCAAGAATTACCACCTCCAAAGAACAAGAAAGAGGTTATGAGTTTCTTAGGGAGACTCAACTATATCATCCAGTTCATAACCCAGTCCATCGTCATTCGTGAACCTATCTTTAAGATGTTGAAGAAGGACGCTGCCACTAAATGGACTGAAGATTGTCAGAAAGCCTTCGACAGAATTAAGGAATACCTGTCAACGCCGCTAGTTCTGGTTCCGCCCGAACCGGGTAGACCGCTATTGCTCTACCTTGCGGTACTGGATGGAGCATTTGGGTTTGTTTTAGGACAGCATGATGAACCGGGGAGAAAGGATCAAGCCATCTACTATCTCAGCAAGAAGTTCACCCTATACAAGGCCTGGTATTCCCTGCTAGAATGGACATGTTGTGCTCTAACTTGGGTAGCTCAGAAGTTGAGGCATTATTTCTATGCCTATACCAGTTATCTCAAATCAATGATGGATTCGCCGAAGTACATCTTCCAGAAGAGCATGCCCATGCCCATGGGCAAGCTGGCCAAATGGAAAATTCTGTTGAGTGAGTTTGATATTGACTACGTGACTTAGAAAGCGATCAAAGGACAAGCACTAGCCGATCATCTTGTCGGAGAATACGAGCCTCTAAAGACATATTTTCCCGATGAGGAGGTTTCTTTCATAGGAGAAAACATTGCAGAATCCTATGATGGCTGGAGAATGTTTTTCGACGTGGCAGAAAACTTAAAGGGCATTGGCATACGAGCAGTCCTATTATCAGAAATAGGTCACCATTATCCGGTGTCCTCTAAACTCAGCTTCCCGTGCACCAACAACATGGCCGAGTACGAAGCCTGCATCTTAGGGCTCAAGCTGTCCATTGATATGAACGTTCAGGAGTTACTAGTGATCGGGGATTCAAACTTGCTCATACATCAGGTTCGAGAAGAGTAGGCAACCAAGAATTCCAAGATACTCCCATAATTGCATCATGTACAAGAAATGAGGAAGAGGTTTACAAAGACAGAATTCCGGCATGTCCCCAGAGTTCAGAATAAGTTCGCTGATGCATTGGCCACTCTGTCATCCATGATTCAACACCAAGATTAGAACTTCATTGATCCTATCTCGATAAAAATCCAGGATCAACCTGCTTATTGTGCTCATGTCGAGTAAGAAGCAGATGGAAAACCATGGTTCCATGACATTAAGAAGTATCTTTCAAAAGGAGAGTATCCAGAACTTGCAAATGCTGCTCAGAAGCGCACACTGCGGAGGTTATCTAATCACTTCTTTCACAACAGAGGGACCCTGTATAGGAGGACTCCCTATTTAGGATTATTAAGGTGTGTCGAAGCAAAGGAAGCATCCAAGTTGTTGGAAGAGGTTCATGCAGGGACATGTGGCCCGCACATGAATGGTTTTGTCTTAGCCAAGAAAATACTCAGAGATGGTTATTTCTGGATGACTATGGAGACAGATTGCATCCAGTATGTTCGGAAATTTCATCGTTGCCAAATCCATGCAGACATGATAAAGGTGCCTCCTAACGAGCTCAATGCAACAAGCTCACCATGGCCGTTTGCCGCTTGGGGAATGGATGTCATCGAACCTATCGAGCCTGCCGCATCAAACGGGCACAGGTTCATTCTAGTGGCAATTGATTATTTCACCAAATGGGTTGGAGCAGCATTGTATAAGGCAGTAACTAAGAAGGTTGTAGCAGACTTTGTCCGCGACCGTATCATTTGTCGATTCGGCATCCTAGAGTCGATCATCACTGATAATGGTTCCAATCTCAACAGCGACCTCATGAAAGCAATGTGTGAAACCTTCTGGATCAAGCACAAGAATTCTACAGCCTACAGACCTCAGATGAATAGAGCTGTAGAAGTAGCCAACAAAAACATCAAAAAGATACCAAGGAAAATGATAGAAAAACACAAGCAGTGGCATGAGAAGCTATCATTTGCTCTATTGGGATACTGTACCACCGTCCGCACATCAACTGGGGTGAATCCTTATATGTTGGTTTACGGTACCGAGACAGTCATCCCAGCCAAAGTAGAGATTCCCTCCCTGAGAATTATGCAGGAAGCAGAACTTGAAGATGCAGAAAGGGTAAGGAGTCATTATGAGCAATTAGCCCTTATACACGGGAAAAGACTGAATGTAGTTTGTCATTGTCAGCTTTATCAGAACAGAATGACCAGAGCCTTCAACAAAAGAGTCAGGCCAAGACAATTTGCGCCAAGGCAGTTAGTACTGAAGAATATTTTTCCGTACCAAGACGAAGCCAAAAGGGAAATTCTCTCCTAACTGGCAAGGTCCGCACATGGTTCACGGGTTCTAACCGGAGGAGCCCTCATACTCGCAAAAATGGATGGAGAAATTTGGCCAAAGCCGATAAATTCAGATGCAGTGAAGCGATACTATGTGTAACCATTATGATTCCTTTATGATGTAATTTAAACTACGTCTGACCTGATTCTCGTTTAAGAGGGGATAAGTAGGCAGCCTTATGGGTTCGGTCACAATTCAATAAAATTTTCATTTCCCCCAACACTGGAAACCAGGGCAGAATTTTGAGGAGGACCCTCAAAATTCTGAAGTTGATCTTCGCCAATCATCACGCGCAACGGTCAGAGCCACTAGCTCAGTAAATTGGGGTAGAATTTTGAGTAGGACCCTCAAATTTCGGAGCAAAAGAGGTTGCAATATCTTGAACCGTGTCGCAGTCATCGGTTCATCTAAAATCGTTTTACCTATTATGTATTTACATCATATTTTTATTATTTTGCTAAATCATGCATGGCTACTGTCAAAATAGCTTTGTTTGGCAACGCTACCCCAAATGAAAGCAAGAGCCGAGTAGGACAAGAGAGGTCCACAGGAAGACTAACTAACCTTCTTATTTACAAAACTCACAATTTTTCTTTAGATGCAGGCACCCCAGACATAAAGTCATCAGATACGATTACAAACTCATATTTTTCAGGAATACAACTCTCAAAATCATCACCCATTTACAAGTGCTATCCGCGCAAGACATTCCCAACAGCCACAAAGACAATTAACTATCACCTATCATCTATCAGCTAAGAGATTTCGTTACTCCTCACCTTTATTTTTTCGCATCGCATAAGGTTATTTTTCTGCCTTCCAAGACTAAGCTCTATCCCCATTTGCAATTTTCACATTGCATAAGCCTACCTTTCTGCCTTCCGAGACTAAGTACTGTCTCTATCTACATTTTTTACATTGCATAAGGCTACCTTTCTGCCTTCCAGGACTAAGCACTGTCTCCATCTGCATTTTTCGTATTGCATAAGGCTACCTTTCTGCCTTCCGAGACTAAGCATTGTCTCCATCTGCATTTTTGCATTGCATAAGGCTATATTCTACCTTTCGAGACTAAGCATTGTCTCCATCTGCATTTTTCGCATTACATAAGGCTACTTTTCTGCCTTCCGAGACTAAGCACTGTCTCCATCCTGCATTTTTCTATGCATTGCGTAAGGCTACCTTTCTACCTTTCGAGACTAAGCTCTATCTCCATCTGTATTTTTCACATTGCATAAGGCTACTTTTCTGCCTTCCGAGACTAAGCTCTGTCTCCATCTGCATTTTTCGCATTGCATATGGCTACCTTTCTGCCTTCCAAGACTAATCACTGTCTCCATCCTGCATTTTTCTCTGCATTGCATAAGGCTACCTTTCTGCCTTCCGAGGTTAAGCTCTACCTCCATCATGCATTTCTCTACATTGCATAAGGCTACCATTCTGCCTTCCGAGGTTAAGCTCTACCTCCATCCTGCACTTCTTTACATTGCATAAGGCTACCATCCTGCCTTCCTAGGTTAAGCTCTACCTCCATCTGCATGGCTGAAATATCGCCAACTTTATTTAAATCTCTATATCGGCTGAAATATCGAAAACTTTATTTAAATTCCGCATCGGCTGAAATATCGCCAACCTTATTTAAATCTCGGTATCGGCTAAAACATCGCCAGTTATATTTAAATCCCCATCATCATCTATACTTATGCTTTTGTCGGCTGAAACATCACTAGTTTCATCTTTCTACATCGGTTAAAATACCACCAAATCTTGGATTTCATGGGCTGAAATACCGCCAAATCTTGCATTTCATGGGCTGAAATACCGCTAAATTGTCCGAGGGTGTCATTATTCGGAGGCACCATTTTCATAGACCGAGAACGCCATGTCATGCCCCCCCCACTGTATATCCTGCACATCATTATTCAAAGGCATCATATTTCGGAGGAACCATCATCATGGCCTGAGAACATCATTTCATAGCCTGCGAATCCTTTATTATGCACTTCATGGCTCAGGATGTCATGGTCTGAGGACGTCATCCTAATCGTCCAAAGATATCATTCATGGTCCAATGGGAACTTGCATCACGTTTAAATTATGTATGATATGCTTGTATTACTCAATTGCAGGTACATCAACTGGCTACGGCTATTACAGCAGGAGCGATCTCGCTCCGGTTCTTGCAACCCATCAGTCCCTGACCACCTTTCCCAACCTAAATATTGCGTCCATCTCATCAAAAACCTCCATCGGCATACTTCATCGATGTATCCCGAACTACATGTGACCTGATTCCTGTAAAAACAGGAATATGTAGGCAGCTCAGAAACCATAGCTCGGTCAAAATCTTTGCAAGTCGTTTCTGTCGGTCAAAATTGGTCATCATATCTTTACCCGACAACTCTTTCATCCTTCCCGGGTAAAGAGGGGCAGCTGTTGATACCCAAAACTTTCCTATATATTTTATATGTACTCAAAATATTCTCAAAATAGTATATATATGCATATATAGGCATACCCAAGAGTTTTGGTATTTTTTTTCCTTTTTTTAAAAGATTTTTAAAATCAATTTGTTATCTATTTTAATAATACAAAATTCAATAATTATTTCTAGACTATCATTTTAGGTGAATAATTTATTTTATTCTCATATCTAGACCAAGGTATAATTAAGGTGATTTTTGCATATTTTTATAAAATTTATTTGGTATTTAAAAGCTAAATTACTATAATTGCAATTATAGCCTATTTTTTTTATTAGCAGTATTTTACAATTGCAAAATCGCTCCCAGTATTTTTTAATTAACATTTATATGTTATTAATCCATTTAGTACTTTTAATTGGTTTTTAAAACTAATTTAACTATTTTTTTGAAAATAAAAAGGGAAGAAAAGGTTGTTCAACATTTAACCTCGTTCGGTTCAATTATAACCCCTTCACATTTCAATTTTAAACACAAATCGAACCCCCTAATTTCAGCCCAAAATGGCCGACCCATACCCAACTTAACGACCCGGTCCAACCTTGATCTAATCTGAGTTGTTGATTAAGTAAGATCAACGGCCCAGGTTTTATTTCCAAAATTAAAACCTAAACGACCCCCCCCCAAACCCCTCACTTCAGATTGTCTCTCTCTCTATGCTAACGTTTTCTCTCCCTTTCTCTAGAACCTTCTGGTTCTCTCTCTCATCTCTGATGAAGCCACCACCTCTCCGGCCACCACCATCCTCACTTCTCTCGACCACCAGCCGCCATGGAACTGTATCTTGTTGATTCCCTCTAGCTTAGAGACTCCAGAAGCCTCCACCATACAAGATGGTCATCGGAGGCCTTGCCTAGCTTGTCTCCAGCCTTTCTCCGATGGTTTATGGTCTGATGGTACTACGAACGTCATTATTAACAAGTTTCACAGCCAGGTTCCTTATCTCTCACCGGTTTATCACAAAACCCTAATTTCTGCCTAGTTCTCTTAATCTCTGTCCTTTAGAAATGATTTCTAACTTATTCTTTGTGTTACACTACTCTCAACTCGATTTCTTCGATTACTCAAGTTTTTCAACGTTTTATTCTTCTTTTCAAAACTAGGGTTTCTGAAAATCCTTTTCTTCAAAATGCTTTCTGGTTTTAAGTGTTTAACCCCGTGTGTCTATGAGTCTTTACTGATTTTTTTGGGTTCTTCCTTAAACCTAACCAGTCTATGCTAAAACCCTCCAATTTTTGAAACTTTCTTTGGATTCTGCACTCGTCCGTGTTATTTGATACATGCCTATGTTCTGTGCTTTGATTTACATGATTACTTCTTTGTTTAATTGGAATATCTTGTGATTTTGCCCTAGTATGCCTCTATTAGGGTTTTAGATTCGATTCTTTTCGTTTATACTTGACTTATTTTCTTATTCATGGAAATCTATGTTATTTCCCTTAAATTAGTGTCATTTCGAATCTTCGATTCACTGAATTGTTATGGTAATACCTATGTGCTAATTCTCGATTATTTCCATATGTTTGGAACCTTATTTAGTTTCCTTACTTTATTTGATTAATCGTGTTACTTATTGATTCTTTACTGATTGTTTCCCTAATTGAACCCTTATGTATTTACACTTAACTGTATACTCTGTACCTAAGTCTTACTTGATTTTCTTTCCTTAAATATGTCATGCTTTTTACCGTTGGCTAATTACCCCTTAATTAAGGGAAGACTTGCTTTTTTTTGCCTGACTGGTTCTGTGGCTTCCTTAATTGTTGAAGACTGATTTCCTTTACCTTATTTTTTATTTTGCTCTCGGCTACTATATATACTCTCCTCTCTTCTCACTTCCAGACCAAAAAAAAAAAAGAACAGAAATTCATTGTTCTGAACTCTCTCTTAGACACAAAACATATTCAGTGTTCTCTCTTGTTTTCTACACAGTCTCTCCCACTTTCCTTGTTGACTACTGATTGCTCAGTCGACTGAAAGCCAAGACTAAGTGATTTAGGCTGCTTTACTGTTCTACTGTTCTTTACATTGTTATCTGCTTTGGTCTGCATATTGTTGCTCACTTTCTCTGTATACTACTACTCACTACTGCTCTATATTATCTCATCCTCGATTGGTATGCCCTCTATTTTATTTACAGCTCTCAAAACAACATGTTTTATACATACTGAACTTAATTATATTTCTTCTATGCTTTTACTTATGGTTATGTTGTTCTTGTTGTAACTAGCATGTCTCTGTGATTTCTCTTTCCCTTTAGTCTAATGTGTCTCTGTCTTTAACTTGTGTGATCCACTATGACTTTGTTTGATTCCTATGAAGCTAGCATGCTTGTTTTGTCTATGTGCTTATCTTTCCCTTTTATCCCAGCATGACCAATGTTTTCTTATATGTTTTCAACCTCTGCCTAACATCTATCCCTACAAACGTGTACCCCTCTACCTAAGTGTTATATGATCTAATGTGTGACTCTGTCTGACACTTAATGTTGTTGGACTTTGGCATGAAAACTATGTGATAACTATGTTGTAACTCTAGTCTAAGGGCTAATTGTGTGTAAGTTTACTTCTGCCATGTGATTTATCTATCCCCAGTCCCTTTCCCTACTTGTGTTTGCTTCCTGAACTATGCATATCTTCTGAGTTGTGATTGCCCTGTTTCTTTCCTTTCTTTTTTTCAAAACTTGTTTTTGTAAAACAAACTCCCAGTTGTTCTCTGGAACTATTTTCTTCAAAAACTGGTATTTCAAACCCAACTCTTTTAAACTCTATCACACTCTCACTACTCCTAGATTTTAGGTCCTACCCCCTTCGTGTAAGCATTGCCTTGGTTACCTTTTGAGTACCTATTGAACTTTGATGCACAAGGCTGTTAATACCCCACCGCACTTGTTCAATTTTTGATAGTGTTTGGGTGCTGGTATTGGCCAAGGACCCCAACGGGCCTTTATGGAGCTTTGTCGTGCCCAAACCATGGCAAAGGGCAGTGAAACTCGAAAGAAGTGAGGTTGGAAGAATTGGGCTTGATTGAAGGCTCCCTATAGAGTATCTTCTTATTTATTTTTTTATGTAATTCAGCTATCATGGTTTGTAATAACTTATAAACAATTGATGGGGTCTATAGTGAAATGGGTGGGGGTTATGCATGCTTAGTTCAAAGTTATGGGTAGAAAACATGCTCATAGGGCTTTACTTAGCTATTTGTGCAATACACATCATGTATACGACATGCATCTCATGTAGTAGTAATCATATTTTAGACACTTTTACTTTCAGTTTGTTGTCATACTCATTTCATATTCACAACTAGCTAATGATTCTCAAATAGCTGTTAAAACTACTGTTGCATTCTCATTGGCATTTATATACCATGTTTTAGGACTTTTACATGCATTAGATGCCATGTTACTTAGGATTTATATTTTTTTGTAAGTTGAAATTTGCTAAACGCCTCGCCAGTATGTTTAAGATAATAATGCAAGTTTGATTTACCGCGTCTTTTAAAACTGGGATTAATATGCATGCTCACCTTTTAAGGTAATTAGGCATTGAATAAGACACACCTAGGCAAGCTTTAGGCCTAATACAAATCGATTAATCATGCTTCAGACTACTCAGCATCTTTTAACTTATGAACTCCAACCCTTGTTTGCTTCTATTAAATTTATTTTGTTAAAACTCCACTCCCATTTTTATAACCTCGAAATCGTGCCTCTGTTTTATCATGCTTTCTTACTGAATTGTTTGCTTGTCCAGAATCGTGCTTTGGTAGGTTACTACAATACTACTACTATATTTTTGAAGTATGTTTTAAACAAGTTTATCTATATTTTTTTTACTAATTCCTGAACTGCTGCAACTTACTGCCATCTTTTATTCATCTTTCTGAAAATCGGACATTCTTCAAGGCTCTTTCCGACCTTCCTGTTTTGAAATCTTTTTAGACCTTAACGGTGTTTGAGACGTGCTAATTACTGGTTTACTTGTGAGGGATCTATGAGCCTCTTATTTTCCTTTGCATGTTCCCCTTTATGTGAAGTCCTACTTGTTATGTATGTCGCCTAGTATTTTTTCCTTTAAACCTAAGGGTTCATCCTAGACCTTACCTTCTAGGAATAGTGGTCGTAAATACCCTCTAGGACTTATAGGACGGGATGGGTAATAGCACGCACTAAGCATTCGTGACCAATCCACACGTTCAAATAACCTTTACGGGGTGAGAAGAGTAGACATGGAGATGATGATCGCATGATAACACTATGCGTACGATTGGTTACCGGTGTTGTGTGGATGATCCATGTGCTTTATAAACCTAGGACCCCATTTCCTTTATATAACTTAGTTTAATACCAATAAATTTTGTCTTTTCTACTACTTAAACTCCTTTTAATTTTATTGCATTATTCCTTCTGAATTCCCTTTTGCCTACTCAATGGCCTGACTAATTTTCTGCATTTAGAACCTCCCTTAAATAAATTATAGATTTCAACATGCTTGCTACATACCTATTTGCAACCCTTATGTATAAATTTATTTGTATACTTGTTTACATTAAAGTCACAACATAGCATGGCCGGGAACCACACTAGTGGATCTTGAGGGGTGACTAACACCTTCTCCTCAAGATAATTTCTAGCCCTTACTCGAACTCTAGTTTTCAAAATTAAAACTCTTAGTGTCCTAATGCACTTAATCATTAGGTGGCGACTCTTCAATTCCAAAAACCCAATTCCCAAACAGGAATAGAGTTGTCCTCTCAAATGTCGTAAACCCGATTTCGCTTTAGAAAAAGGTGGCGTTGACAAGTTAAAACTGAGGCAGTAAGTTTGGGAAATCAAGAGGTTGATCAGAGCATACAACAAGAAAATGCCTCTCAAGCTGTTTGAGGTAAATCAGTCAGTGCTGAAATGCATTCTTCCACATCAACATAAGGTTGAGTCAAGTCTGCTTCAAAATGACAAGGGTCATTCATTGGGACAAAGGTATTGACCATTGGCACTTTTTGTTTGTATTGGTGCCATCAATAGATACTATGTGTGATTTGTTTGTTTATCTTCAATTGCATGTTGTATTTTTAAAGTTTGGTATGACGAAGGTATTTTATTTTGCTACCCAAATACTTTTATCCTTTGCTAACCCTTTTGAGCCCTAATTTTTTGTTTCATACCCCTCTTTTGGAATCAGAAATAGAGTTAGGAACTAGTAAAGGAAAAAGAAATAGAGTAAAAGAAGAAAAAAAAAGGAAAAGAGAAAAAGAAAAAAAAAGACAAAAGGAGGAAAAAAAAGGAAAAAAGAGAAAAGGAAAAAAAACTTTGTCTTTTGAACTACGTTCGATCTGATTCTTGTCGCCACAAGATATGTAGGCAACCTTATGGTTCGGTCGCACCAAATAAAATGTTTCATAACCCCACAAAGTCAAGAGTGGGGTATTCTTTCTTAGAAATTTTCATCAAAGCAAAAATCAAAAAAAAAAATCCGAGACTCCAAGAAACTGGGCAGAAGTTTTAATTTTCCCAAAAGATCTGATTCCAAAAGTTGTAATTTTGAACCCTTTCATCTTAAATTATTTTGAACATTCATGCCACCCTTTCTTTCCAAACCTGTCCAAAAGCTTGCATTATAGTCCAAAGAAAGAGCCTCCAACCAATCTTTGTGGATGCCAAATCAAGCGTGCGGTAAAAGTATGATTTTCCAGCATCACGGGTAATACCTTGTTCCCAACATAAAGAGAGAAAATGATAAAATGAGAGTATTATCGTTGAAAACCCTCATGGGCACCATAAGGCGATAGTGAGTTGAAAAAGGACCAAAATGAGAGAGGCTTGATGGTGAAAACCCTTTAGGGCACTATAAGTCGACTGAGGATTGTGGATCAAATGGGACAATTGGAGTGTTAAAGCCCAGTTTCATAGCTTAGAGGCACAAAAATAGTTGAATATTAGACTTGCTTAACAGATTAGCCCACTTTAATCCAAAATGCATGTCATAGTCATTAGAGTTGGTATCTACATCTGACAAGTTTCTACTTGGTAATTTTCTTGTTAGATGTTATCACTTTATGTTGTCCGCTGAACTCTGTTCTTCTTGCTTTGTTTAAGTCCTCGGGAGTCTGTTTTGTCAGAACAAGTAAAGAAATGACTTCAAAATCTACTACCAGCTTTCCAATTGCACAAAACGAATTTGGCTAGCACATAAAGTGGCATAAGTCAGGGAAAAGTGGTATGCACATTGAGTTGGTAACAATCAACATGCTTTGGGATTCATGTGAAATGCAAGGATTCGGTAAATGTCAGTCCATAAGCAAAATGCAACAGATAGAGGATATTAGGAATGAATGGAGTAGAGATATTTTTTCTGATAAGGGTTGAAAGAAAATGGGCAGTCGATAACAGTCGAGGTCGTCCAGGTTGAAATCAAAGTTATCTTGGCAGTGGCAGAAGCAGACACTCAGCAATGATGCCACAAACTAACCACCACGTCTTCAAACAAATAAAATTTTATTCGTCTAAAATAGGGGCATGAAAATTTGTTAATCCACAAGGACTCTCCCATGAAGAAGGCATGGATTAGGGGCAAGAAATGCTTTTCAGAATCACCCAAGAAGAGAGCATGTCTTAGGTAAGTTCATTCTCGGCTTTTCAGGACCCTCCTGGATAATGGGATTTAGTTTTAAATTTTTCGGACCCTCCTGGATAATTGGATTTAATTTAAAAATTTTAGGACCCTCCTTGATAATGGTATTTAATTTTAAAAGTTCTTAGGACCCTCCTGGATAATGGGACCTAGTTAAAATTTCAAGACCTTCATAGATAATAAGATTTAGCGTAAGTTCAAACTTTCTGAAATACAATTTAGCTTTATAGTTGTCACTCTTAAGATGAGATTTAATTTGAAGTTTTCAGGGCCCTCCTGGATAATGGATTCTTAGAGCTCTTTAAGGTAACATGATTCGGTTAACACTCACAGAAGTGCCCAAATACCAAACTGGGGCAGAAAAATTTCTTTTGTTTTGTCTGTTTTGTTGTAATGGCAGGCACCCACCTGGAGAACAAGGGAATACATTTCGAGTTTGGAAATCAGGCGCCCACCTAGAGAACAAGGGAATACAATTTAAGTTTTTGGCAATCAGGCACCCACCTGGATAACAAGGGAATACAATTCAAGTTTTGGAAATCAGGCGCCTACCTGGATAACAAGGGAATACATTAAAGTTTTAGAAATTAGGCGCCCACCCGGAGAACAAGGGAATACAGTTTAAGTTTTGGAAATCAGGCGCCCACCCGGATAACAAGGGAATACATTTCAAGTTTTGACAATCAGGCGCCTACCTGGATAACAAGGGAATACAATTCAAGATTTGGAAATCAGGCGCCCACCTTGATAACAAGGGAATACAATTCAAGTTTTGGAAATCAGGAGCCAACCTGGATAAACAAGGTAATACAATTCAAGTTTTGGAAGTCAGGCGCCTACCTGGATAATAAGGGAATACAATTCAAGTTTTGGAAATCAGGCGTCCACCTGGATAACAAGGGAATACAATTCAAGTTTCGTTAATCAGGCGCCCACCTGGAGAACAAGGGAATACATTTTGAGTTTTGGCAATCAGGCGCCCACCTGGATAAAAAGGGAATACAATCCAAGTTTTGGAAATCAGGCGCCCACCAGGAGAACAAAGGAATACATTTCAAGTTTTTGCAATCAGGCGCCCACCTAGATAATAAGGGAATACAATTAATGTTTTGAAATCAGGCGCCCACCTGGAGAACAAGAGAATACAATTCAAGTTTTGGAAATTAGGCGCCCACTTGAAGAACAAAGGAATACAATTCAAGTTTTGGCAATCAGGCGCCCACCTGGAGAACATGGGAATACAGTTCAAGTTCTTGGAAATCAGGCGCCTGTAAACACGTGATTTTTGACCCTCCCCGAGAATTTTTACATTATTAGCGAAAATATTTAGTTTAGGCCTAATATAGCTATTTTAGCTAATTTTGACTATTTCACTTTATTTTCATCAAAAAATAAAAATTACAAAAAATGATATATAAATTTTAGTTTATGTATTTTCATAAACTTGAAAAATACAAAAAATATCACCTTATTTTTTCCCTTATATAATTTCGAAAATTACAAAAATAGTTTTATTAATATTTTGTAGCCATTTGAAACTTAAAAAATACAAAAACTAATACTTTATATTTTATCTTTATATAATTTCGAAAATTACAAAAATAGTATCATTAATATTTTGCAATCCTGTTAAACTTGAAAAATACAAAAAAAATACTTTATATTTTTATTTTTATATAAAAAAATGAAAATAGTAAAAAATAGTTTCATTAACATTTTGTAGTTACTTTAATCTTGAAAAAATATAAAAATAAATAGTTTTGTTCTAATTGTGGGTCTTATAGTTATTTTGCTTACGTAGGATTAATTAAATAACACCGTGTTCTTATTCTCGGTTGCGGGCAAAGAATAATACTCGGGTTCAAACTACTCGATTTTAGGTTTAATTTTCGGACCTAATCCATAATAAACCGAGCCCCACACACACGGGGAACACGGATAAAAACAACCCATACATACACACATGACACCACACTCACGGACAAGGGGATGGGCAATGCAAAATAGAAAATAAAAAGCTGAAAAGGGATAAGGGACAAAACATTTTTTATACATGATTTTTGAATCTTGAACGAAAAAGAGAAAGAAGACAAAAGGAAAAAGAGACAAACAAACACACACACATGCACACAC
>MU701269.1:102783-112946 GCA_026770625.1 Nicotiana glauca | reverse complement strand
GGGGGGGGCTTTTTTCACCTACTTTTCAGTGATAGCGCCGGAGCTACTAATTTGTATTACTAGATATCAAACTATTTTATAGTAATCTTGGTAACTACAAACTAATTGTCACTTGACCAATTCTCGGTCTACTATAAAAACTGGTACAGATCTTTCGGAGCAAAAAAATGGTATCAAAGCTTGTTCATTTCTTAGAAGACTGATACAATTAAAACTCTGCAGAATTGTTTAATAGGGTGATTTAAGAATTTGAACTCACTCCTTCAGCATCATCAGATTTTCTTAGTGCTCCAATCAGATCCACTAACTGTGAGAAACTTCTTTTCAGATCTGCATCATCATCTGACAAGTCATATGGCTGCAGAGACGAGTCATTTGAGGACTCGGAGGTTTCACTTGCATTATCATCATCTTCCCTAGAGTCCACCTCATTATTTAGGGATGCTGGATCAATAATCTCATCTGGATTTATGGATTCAAATTCAAACAATTTCTTTTTTTGGCCCATCACGTTATCACGTGTGCTGGTAGCAGCTATGGTATTTAATTCATTTGCAACTACTGTGCTTGAACAGCTCTTAGTATCTCCATCTATGTTTGTTGACCTAGCCACTAATCTATTTTCGGGGGTTAATAAACCAAAATCCCAGTCAATAGATTCCTCACGGCAACTATCATCAAGGTAGAGAGGATTCTGGGGGTCAATTACTTTGGAAAATGCTAAAGCAACGCTGCTAGCCATTTTACGAACCAAATGGTCAGCACTTTCTAACCTACCTGTCAGCAAACACAAAAGATATAAGAAGATTTACATTAACTAGTCAGTAGTCATATAGAAAGATTATATTGTAAAATTTTACAACAGTAAGAGCAAAATTTTACAGCTAACTCCTTCAAGAATACAGTGCATTGCATCCTTGGTTGCATCTAAATCTTCTTTAGACATCTTCTCTAGGCAAAGGCCTAATGCAGCAGTTATATCTGGATCTTAAGTTAAGGAAGCACAAAATCGCTGAATAGATTAAAGAATTACAGATCT
The DNA here is from genome assembly GCA_026770625.1 of Nicotiana glauca. NCBI lineage: Eukaryota > Viridiplantae > Streptophyta > Magnoliopsida > Solanales > Solanaceae > Nicotiana > Nicotiana glauca. The sequence goes on along the minus strand of MU701269.1, from coordinate 111,907 downwards.
TATTATTGTCCTCAACAACAACAGCCCAGTGTGGTCCCACAAGTGGGGTCTGGGGAGGATAGGATGTACGCAGCCTTACCCCTACCCTGGAAGGGCAGAGAGACTGTTTCTGATAGACCCTCGGCTAAAGAAGGTGAGAGAAGCTCTGGTAGCAAGTAATAGCAAAACAATAATTAGAAAACTAAATCGGAGATAGCAACAGATCATATGAAAGGGATACTGATAACAAGTAGCAGCAAGATAACATATTTAGAAAACTAATTCCAAGGCAGCAAACGAGAATATGAACGAAGTACTGCTAGCAAACAACGGAATTACCAATGGCAAGTAACAACGAAACGAGACATGCGAATATACAAAACTAAGGAAAAAAAAGGGTACCGAACTAGTGCTAATACTATCGAGCTAGAGTAGACAAAGGGAGATGCACGACTACCTACTAACCTTCTACCCTAATCTTCAACCTCCACACCCTTCTATCTAGAGTCATGTCCTCGGTTAGCTAAAGTAGCACCATGTCCCGCCTGATCACCTCTCTCCAAGACTTCTTTGGCCTACCTCTACCCCTCCTCACACCTCCTAAGACCAACCTCTCACAGGGGCATCTGCATTTCTCCTCTTAACATGCCCGAAGCACCTCAACCTTGCCTCACACATCTTTGCCTCCACAGGGGCCACTCCCACCTTGTCTCGAATAACTTCATTCCTAATTCTATCCAACCTAGTATACAAAAGGCGTAAATGTTACTGCTCAAAGAAAAGAAAAAGAATACAGGCTTGCTTCTCAATAGAAGTTGATTGCACAAATTCTCGTTTGGACCAAGCCGTGGCAAGATGCTGGACAGTCTCTGAGAGACTACGGAGGTTACAAGCTTTCACTGATGAGGAATTTTCAGGAGAACACTGAAAAACAGCAAAGTGAAGAATCCATCTCAAGCAATTGCTAGGGAATACTTTCCACAGTAAAAATTTCTCAAGAAACATGGACCTGAAAGAGAAAATTGAAGGAAAAAAACGGTCAGAAATATAAAAAGGCTCAAAATTAACAATTTTTTCATGACAATCAAAACGGAATACATATTTTATCATAATAATGCATAGTGAATATTCACGAACCTAATCGAGGCTTGTTGCTGGAAAATCTGATGAAACAATATCCACAAAATCAAGTGAGCTTCAATATCTCCTGTATTTTGAGCTGCTAATTTTTTAAGTAGCACTTCAGTCATTCTTTCTACAGAGTAAGGGTCTTTGATTGACTCTATCATCTTCAACCAAAATCGCAAACCAGGTGTTGATTCAAATGCTTCACCAACGGGAATATCCGAATTTAATGGCAAGGAGCTCCGCACGTGTTTAAGTAACTCAGGAACCAATACACTTAACAGCACATCTACTTGCACAAAATGATTCCACTTTATAAACTCATATATCAAATTACAAATTGATTCCACTTTATAAACTCATATATCAAATTATTTGTACTAATAAAAAAATAAGATTCTTTGACCAATTTGCTTGTGTTTGATCAAATGTACCTGCTGATCCTCGCCGACTGATACGAGCAAATGCTTCACCCATTAACAGGATGCCACCACCTAATTTGTTTTTATCAACATGAGTTCCTCCATCTAAAAGCTCGTCCCATTCCTGTGCTCCAGCAAGAAGTTGAGCAGTGATATGCTTGAAGAAGAGGCTGAAATTCACTGGTGAAGAGTGGAACAAGACCAAGAGGGGCAAAAAATGGAACAAAGAACAAAGAGAAGCAAACTGCAATATATAGTCCACCATGCAGTTTTCAAAGAAACCTCTAATTGACACAAGTAGTGTCCCCAGCCGGACTAGATGGAAAAAGAATTGAAAATGAAATTCAATTGTTAAGTGAACAACCCTTTACAGCGCACAAGTGCGGGAAGTAGGAAGGGGGAGAGGGAGAGAGAGAAAGTTGCCGTTAAGTTCTCTCTGCCCATAACAAAAAAACGATTGAAAATTTTAAGCCCATTTTGCTGAGATCAACTCAAAATCACGATAGATTCAACAAGTACTTAATGCATAAAAGCAAATAACCTAGTCAGAGGCAAATTTACCCCAAAGAAGAAAACAAAAAGGATACTGTGATGATAATGCATTAGGGGTTCCCGCTTGTGCTTTATCAGGTATAGACGTAAGGAGTTGGACCACCCGGGATATAATCTGCTTTAGCTCTTCTTGGGCAAGATCATGAGAGTAAGAATAAAATTCTCGAGCAATATGGGTAACTCCATTATTGTCAAGCAAACAAAGCACAAGCAATCTGCACTCAGAGCTCAAAATATGAGAAGGTATGCCATTACTTTGTGAGCATATCTCAGGAGGGAGCGTGTTGCACCATCAAACAAGTCTAAATATTCTTTGTATGAATTAGACATCACTGATCAAGATAATACTCAAACATTGCACCAAAATGAGCAAGAAAAACACTCCAGAAAGACGAGCAGAACATGCGCTAGGCAGAACAAAGCAATGTCCTAACACTCACACCATCAATAAAACCGCTCACATCTTGTATAGCTGCCCACCAAGTACATCTTGAGACTATAACTAAATAAACATGTTCAGTTTTGATCCGAACTATTTCTGGAGTGATAATTGCCTACATGATGTAACAGTCTTGCACCTGCACATTTCTAGACTTCTATTCTTCATGGTCTGATTTAGTGAAATATATTGCAAGAAGAAAATGACAATGATAAAATTACTCCGTGTGCATGTCAATGGCAGCAGAAAACTGTTAAGACTGCATTCTCTGTTTGGCCTGAATTCGCCACGCAAAAGAGATGGCACGTACTAAAAAAGCAACTCTATGAACCACAGACACAAAGTGGAAGATGCTTTGCTACCTTTCAGCATTTGAGTGGACGGCACGGGTTCCATGATCACTACTACTTCTCCATTGCAGACAAGGAACCAGTTTTTGAACAACCTCAATGACTTGGCCTCTCAAAAAGAACACATCATAGACGTGCATCCTCGCAGAAATGGGGATGCATGCCAGCCAATCAAAAGCCACATCTGCAAGCAAAAAAATATTAGTCTCGTTATTAAACAACTAAACAAGCGAGAGCTAAGACATTAAAACGATAATGCGAGCCTTGCTCTCTATATAAGGAAGCATATCAATTTACGCAAAAGCATCATTACAACAATGATTATTCCAATAATATGTCAAAGTAAAAACAAATCTAACTGTGCAAAGAGCGAATTGAATACAACAAACACAACGAGCAACATGTATCAAGGAAAGTAAAAGTTGCATTCACAATTACTTCTTAATCTTGGTTTTAAGTTTTTTCTCATCCCATACACAAAAACAGACCCATAAAAACTAAAGAACTAAGCTATAACTACAGTGCAAAGAAGTATGGCACTGTTATTTTCAATTCATGTTAATAAACAAAGGGATCTTTTCATTTGACTAATTACCCAGGACTATCAAACTTACCATATAACAAAACCTTGGCCAATGTTGAAAATGCAGGGCTTTTGTAGAAAATCTGCCACCATTCCTCTCTCTCGTGTGTAGCCGGGAGTCTCAAACTTGTTAACTTTAGTAAAACAATTAAAACAATATAAGAAAAAGAAACCAATATAAATTAGCATGTACAGCCTAGTACCTGTTCCCTGTACTGCTCGTTAACACTACCTATAGAATTGCCCAAAAATAGAGGATTATTGCCCAGCAATTAACTTTATTTTCTCGTTAGAACTGGTATGAGTTTTTTTTTTACCGCACCTGCGAGGGAGTGGGAGTCGAGAGGGAAGAGAAGAAGGGCGAGGGAATGAAGAGCGCAAATGACTTGATCGACGTGTTTGGCACCTTTTATAGAAGCAGTGACCTGACCGACCTTCTCTAGCACTGTTATCTCCACCTCTCTCTTTCGCCTTGATTCTACTTCCTTCTCCATTATTGACGCTGACGAAATGCTTCGACCCTAGAGGAGTTTGTCTTTCTTTTTAGTTTTTCAGTAGTCTTGCCGGTTTGGTTTTACATTATGAGTACTTTGCAGAGGAAATAACAAAAATGGTCCCTCACGTTTGGAGGTAGATTAAAATCAGTCCATTAAATATACTCTTGAGCAGTATTGATCCTCTAGTCTTGTGAGCATTTTGGTCTCTGTCAACAACAACAACAAACCTAGTGTAATCCGACAAATGTGGTATGAGGAGGATTGTGTGTATGCAGGTGTTACTTCTACCTTGCAGAAGTAGAGAGGTTATTTCTGATAGACCTTCAACTTAGAAAAAGCATAGTTACAACATAGTTGAAAAGAAATACAGTATCGAGGAAGCCATGAAAAAAAATAGTAACAATAAGCGGTAACAACAACATAATAATAAGATAACCAAAGCAAAAAATATAACTAGCAGTAATAGAAATTTAAGTGTAAGAAAATCCGCGAAAAATAATGATACTACACGTATTAAAAAAAAATCGACTACCTACTATCTTTCTACCTTAATTCTCGACCTACATAATCTCCTATCAAGGGTCATGTCCTCGGTAAGCGCTATGTATTGCCTTATCATATCTCCACAATACCTCTTTGGCTACATCTACCTCTCATCAGACCCACTATGGTCAACGTCTTACACCTTCTCACGGGGCATCTAGGAACCTTCTCTTCACATGCACGAACCATTTCAATCCAGTTCCCACATCTTGTCCACCACAGGAGCCACTCTCACCTTGTCACGAATATCCTCATTCTTAATCTTATCTCTCCTAGTATCCCACACATCCATCTCAGTATTCTTATTTCCGCTACTTTTAACTTTTGAACATGCGAGTTCTTAACTAGACAACATTTCATCCCACACAACATAATCGGTCTAGTAACCACTCTATAAAACTTACCTTCAAGTCCTGGTGACATATTCTTATCACACAAGACACCGGGTGTGAGCCTCCATTTTATCCACCCCGCTCCAATACAATGTATAACATCTTTGTCAATCTTTCCATTACCTTGGATTATTGACTCAAGACACTTGAAACTTCCTATCTTATGGATGATTTGTGTATCAAGCCTCACTTCTACTTCAGCTTCATGAGTCACGTTACTAAACTTGCACTCTAAGTATTCTGTCTTAGTCCTGCTCCACCTGAAATTCTTATATTCTAGGGTCTGTCTCTGATACGTGATAATGTTAGCAGCGTAGTAATGCATGTTTTCTATACTACAGTGTAATATACAATTCTAACGTAAAGTTTTGAAATTCAGGTTTATGGTGAGTAGTTCAGTGAATGAGGGACAAAATGAATTAAAGAACTCAAAATGGAATCTAAAAGAGAGAAGAAACCAATGCGCTCTATAGTCCCACAATGCGCTCTATAATCCATCTCGTGCGGCCCACAAAAGTAGCCATTGCGGCCGCAAGTAGAGAACCTGATGCCTTCTATAGCAAACACTTACAGTAACCTAATTGAGGACCGCAATGTATAATGTGCAGTTGCACTCAGGTCCACAAGCCACTCTGGCTAATAAAGCTCAAAAGATCTAAAAGTTGGCATCTTGAAAATTCTGAAACCTAGTCATTACGGCCGCAATGTTCTAAGTGCGAATCGTAGGGGATAATTGTGGATGCAACATCTTCATTGCGCCCGCAATATCTTCCATGCGTATGCAATCCTTAACCTAGCAATGTTGCAGAAGAAATGAAGAAAGATGCAGAGATCTATCTAGTGTGGACGCAATCCAACGTAAAGGGCATTTTTGGAACAAGTTTGAGGCGATATTAATAGTTTTTTAGTAATTTTTAGGGTATTTTACATTATAGCAGCCATTGAGGTTTGGAGATTTTATCTGTTTTAGCAAGTTTAAGCTTCATTTTGGAGAATATCACTTTAATTCTCTTTTATTTTTTATTTTTTTGTATTTTTTTCTTAGTATGAGTAGCTAGATTTATAGCTAGTTTGTATTTCAACCCGCATGTGTAAAACTTTATAGGTATTTACTATTAGCTTGTTTGAGAGTGATTTATTTATTATTTAATTATTTTTATGCTTAAATTATGAATTAGTGGCTGCAAATAGTGATTAATCCCCGTTCGGAAAAGGGCCTAACTTACCCCTATCGTTTGCTAAATAGTTTATAAATACCCTCCGTCCATTTATTCGTCTAAAAAAATACACGACGTTAATTCTATTAACAAAAATATTTTCGCGACTAACGGCATAACTGGTGAGTCTTTCATTTAATGGCATGGAGATTTTTAACTAGGTCATGTGGAATTACTGACCAAGAATCAAATATGGGTCTTATTTTTACCCATTTACCTGGTCCGACCCTATTTATTTGACCCGCCTAATTATTATTTTTTCCATGTTTAATCTGGTAAAATAAATTATTTCAACATTGAAGCCTAAAAAACAAATCCCATGAGTTCATAATCAACTAGTAGAAAGTACCTAACTTGAAAAACATAGAATATTCAAGATTCATAAACTAATAAAGAAGAGCTCCAAAGAATAACATCACAAACGCTATTGCAGTTGGAGTAGCAGCAGCAGTAGCACCATTACTAGTTGGGGAAGTCTGGTTAGCAGATTGAGGAGGGGATTCTGGTTCTAAAACTTTATTATCATTTTCAAACCCCTCTCGTAATGTCCTGATACCCTAATGATGGAGTAGTATAACCCAGGTTGCTCCGATTTATAAATGGTTTTTCCATTGTTAGAGAAGAAAATTGGATGACTCGACTTGCATTTCTCCCCCCCCCCCCCTCTCTATCTCTCCTGGGTGCTACTGCCGACATCATTCCTCCATCACCAATGACAATGACCACTGGTTCTTCTTACCAAAAATGGCAACCAGCAACGTTAGAATTGGTGGGTCTTTCTCTTGGCTTATGCTTGATGCTTATGTTATCTCTGTCTACGTAATTTTTTTGTAAAAGTGAGAGAAAACATGGATAATGGCCAAAGATGGAGGGTCTAACATTTCCGATATCTTCTTTGATTATTGGCATATTCATTTCCCAAATATAGGGTTTATGATTGGAGAAGAAGAAAGGGGGAGGTCAGATAAGTGGGAATGGGTGTGATAGATACCACCATTTTTTGTAAATGGACCGGATAAGGTAAATGGGTTAAAATAATATCCATTTATTATTCCAGTCAAAGATTGCCACATGGCCTAGTTAAAAATTGTCACATCATTAAATGAAAGATCTACCAATTTTGCCATTAATCACGAGGGTATTTATGTTAATAGAATTAACGTCATGTATTTTTTTAGATGGATAGATGGACGGAGGTTATTTATAAACCATTTAGAAAACGATAGGGGTAGTTTTGGCCCTTTTTCAATTCCTTTTTTATTTGATTCTTACTTGAGAAAGAGGAGTTGAGTTTGAATAATTTAGTTAATAAGTAATTTGACTAATTGAGAGTTTGATTAGACCAAACTAAAGAGAGTGAACTAGAGATAGGGATCTCTTGACTTGGATACAATAATGCCTAAACTTAACGCAATTCTATCGACTAGAGAGAGAAATTTGCATTACTACACTTGATAGTTGAGAAGACTGGAGTCTACAGCATCTATTCAAACAAAAAGATCTTAACTTTCGTTAGTGGAGGTGGTTAGAGTTGATTAAAGACTATGATATCAATATTTTATACCATCCCAGGAAGGCCAATGTGATGGCCGAAACCCTGAGTCGTAGGGCGGAGAGTTGGGCAGCCTAGCATATCTACAAGTAGCAGAGAGGCCATTAGCATTGGATGTTCATGCCTTGGCCAACCAGTTTGTTGGATTGGATGTTTATGAGTCGAGCCATGTTTTGGCTTGTATGGTTTCTCAGTCTTCTCTTAATGATCGTATCAGGGATCGTCAGTATGATAACCCCCATTTACTTGTCCTTAAGGACACGGTTCAGTGCAGTGATGCCAATGAGGTCACTATTGGACATTAAGGATGCAGGGTAGGCTATGTGTGCCTAATGTAGATGGGTTGCGTGAGTTGATTCTCTAGGAGGCTCACGGTTTGCGGTACTTCATTCATCCAGGTGCTGGGAAGATGTATCAGGACTTGAGGCAGCATTATTGGTGGAGGATAATGAAGAAGGACATAGTGGAGTATGTAGCTTGGTGCCTAAATTGTCAGTAGGTGAAGTATGAACAACAACGACCAGGTGGATTGCTTCAGAAGCTAGGGATTCCAAAGTGAAAATGGGAGCAGACCACTATGGATTTTGTTGTTGGGCTCACACGGACTCAGAGGAAGTTTGATACAGTTTGGGTAATTGTGGATGGGTTGACCAAGTCAGCTCATTTCATTCCAGTGATGATTACTTATTCTTCTAAGCAGCTGGCTCAAGTTTATATTTGCGAGATTGTCAGGCTTCATGGCATACTGGTATCCATCATCTCTGATCGGTGTACGGAGTTTACATCACGATCTTGGAGGGACGTACAACATGATTTAGGTACTCAAATTTAGTTGAGCACGACATTTCACTCTCAAATGGACGGGCAGTGCGAGCGCACTATTCAGATATTGGAGGTTTTGCTTCGTGCAAGTGTGATGGAGTTTAGGGGTTCTTGGGATCAGTTCTTGCCACTTGCGGAGTTTGCCTACAACAACAGCTACCAGTTGAGCATTCATATGACCCCGTATGAGGCTTTGTATAGCAGACGGTGTCGGCCTCAAATGTGTTGGTTCCAGCCGGGTGGAGCTAGGCTATTGGGTACAGACTTGGTTCATGATGCTTTGGAAAAAGGTTAAATTGATTCATGATCGACTTTATACAACCCAATCCAGACAGAAGAGTTATGCTTATTGGAAGTTTTACGATGTTGCATTCATGGTTGGGGAGCGGGTCTTGCTCCGGGTTTCGCCTATAAGGGTATAATGAGGTTTGGGAAGAAGGGCAAATTGAGCCCTAGGTATACCGGGCCTATTGAGATTCTTAAAAAGGGTTGGAGAGGTGGCTTACTGATCGGTGCAAACTCAATCCTAAGAAAGAGTGGGCGCGACTACTTAAAACCCAATAGTGGTATCGGGGTCAATTTTTCCACAGAGAGCTTCAATTTGGAGTTGAGTATTTGCTAAGCCTAGAAGTGCGTTTTGGCTTCTATTTG
>MU701269.1:79961-100231 GCA_026770625.1 Nicotiana glauca | reverse complement strand
TTTTTTTTTTTTTTTCATTGCCTTCCTTTTCTTTTGCTTTTGTACCTTCTGCCATATTGTTTCCTTTCTTGTCTCTTCCCCCAAACTTAGACATAAGATTTGGGTGCCAAGAGAATGTCTAATTGAGAACGGATATAGGCTTGTAACTTGGTTTATGAAAGAACAAGGTTTAAGACTCAAAAGGGTGAACTAGGGATCATTACATTGGTAGGTCATGAAATGGATCAAGATAGCATTTTTGGATTAAGGAGAGCCTACAATCACTTCTCAAGTCAAGTTCCACCTATGATTTCGCCTCAACAAACATTCGGGGCATGTTCTAGACCATTGGCTCGGTACTTGGGCTCACAAATCGAGTTCTCGCCACACATACACTCAAGGATTGCCAAAGACGGAGTCGAGGGCCTGCAATGACCTTGGATATGATTCAAGCGCACAATGGCTCAACATGACCATATGATGATTGTTTGGTCAACACAAGAGTCTCAAGGCCACGGCTTTCACCATCCTAAACACAACTTAATGTCTTTGACCATAAGATCAAAGGCAAATGTGCTAGGCCCAAGTGAAGCTTTGCCTGAGGTACCCTTAACTACAAAAATCTTGAAAATCAAAAAGAAAAATAAAAAACTGACTCAACCCTTAAGAAAGTTGTCACACTATCTATCATTGGGAAGAGGCACTCGGTTCACACAACACTCTACCCTTGGAAAGAACCGTGGCATTAAGAAAACCAAGGGCTTATTTCAACACCAAAGCAAAACCAAAAAAGAGGCTACGAGCCTAACTTTGCAACTAAAACGAAAAATTTTAACGAAAATAACAAAAATAGAAAGAAATCTCAAATGACAACCAAATGGATATGTACACAAGGGGAGTAGAATATACAACTAAGGGAGTTCAGAATGAAAATTTATATACAAATCATCTATATCTATGAATGTACTGAAAGTAAAGAATATATACAATCATCCAGTCAATCAAAAAGTAGGGCCACACCCCCACGAATAAGAGCTAGCATTTTCCCCAATGTTAACTACCAAATAAAGCATAAAAAATAGGCAAAGGATATAGAATGGCCCCTCAAGCCTCATCAGTTGCCCTGTGCTGGTCAGTGGCTCCCGTGTCCTATGTACTGGCAGGGACCTCAGACTGGTCCCCAGTCTGCTGCTGCTATGCTACTGGGATAGGTGTTTGTTCATGGTCTGGCTCATCAATTGAAGGGGCACTGGAGGGACCCTCATGCCCTGGAGCGACTGCTATCACAACTCCCTCAGTATTAGGGAGTTTTCTCTTCTTCTTTGGCATGTTCTCCTCCTCCTATGGCTGCCCAAATGGAGGCTCTATGGCCGGCTCCCCAAACAGCAAGTCAAGTGGTAGCTGATCTGCCAATATCTTGTCTACCTGCACCTTCAATGTCGCCACCGACTCTTTCGAGGCCTTTGTCTTTCTCAGCTTTCTGTGCTCCTTGGCCAAGTCCTTAAGTGCTTTGATGTGCTCACTAACTGCCTTGGCCAAGGTTTTCTGCTTTGCCACCATTTGCTCCTGGTTGGCCAGGATTTTCTTCGAAGTATCCTCAATAGAAGCAGGGATCTCAACAGTCACCGGCGCTCCCTGAGCCTGTTTGGTTGTGGTCAATATGGACAACTTGGATGTCGCAGCCGACATCCAGTTGTTCAAACTGGCTAATGAATGCGTGAGCTGGTTGGCAGTGAACCTGTGAGTCTTTGATACCGGGATCACCGGATCAGCTATGGCAGAACGGGGTGTTGTGGAAGGCCCTGGGGGCAATGTAGTGGGCTCAGTGAGCTGCTCAGTGGCAGCTGGCTCTTCAGACTGGCCAGCTGCGGAAGAAGTGGAGGCCTGACTCTTCTTGGCATTCTTTGGGTTGTCAGGACCCTTCTGATCATACCATGAATACGGGCTTACCGGAGGTACCATAACATCATATTTCTTCTTTTTCACCTTCAGATCCTTGAAGTACAGGGAAAGTGTGTTGGGGAAAGGGTAGTTTGTCTTTGTCTCATTACCCGCAGTGGAAATCACCTTATGCATGATGTTGCCCACATTCAATGGAAATCCGACCATGATGGAAGCAACCAAGACAGCACGATCAATGGGGACGGAGTGATCATGTATGGACGGGTCAAGCTGATTGCACACAAATGTCAACCACCATTTTGCTTCAAAGTTGAGGGTGTTCCTGAATATCTTCTCCTGTGCTTTCAGCCACACATGGACTGTACCTGGAGCTGCTAAAATCCCGGCTAACCACGGGCGAACTTTTTCTTTCATAGCCAGCTTCTCCAAGTATTGAGACTCATCCTCTTCCGCAAATCCCAAGAAGTCATTAAGTGTCTTCCCATCAAATAGCAAAATCTTGTCCCTCACTCTTGTAGTTGTGGAGCCCCGAACTACGTGGTGGACATTGCTGTAAAACTCCTTCACCATGTGCTCATTTGCCATTCCCACACGTTCTTTGAAGAAGCCGCAACCCTCTCTCATACAGAATTGTGCTTGTACGTGAGAGTTGTGAGGAACTAAATCAGCATCAATGAACGGCCTCTCCGGAATCAGCTTCCTTTTGGGCCACCAATCCCTGAATCGGTGGAAGGCGACTTCACTTACAAATCTATCTTCCCATGCCTCCTTCTTCCTGGTTCTATCTAGACCCCCATTCTTTGGCTCACCACCCTCACTCTTCTCTGATGATGAAATTACGGGAGAGGTGGAATATTGCTCGTCAGGTTCTTTTTCAGCTCCGGACTCATCAGACGAGTCCGAGACTACCACATTTACTGGCCTCTTGGAGATGGCCACATTTACCTGCTCAGGGGAAGATGAATCTGGTGCTGGAATCTCCACGGACATGTGTGTGGTGACGGACTCTGAAGTCACACTCCGGGAGGGTGCGTACTCACTACCTATTGACTGAGAGGCAGCCCTGTCGACCTCCCGAATTATCTTTCTGTTCTTCTTTATTGTCTCCTTGTCCTTGGCAGTGAGTTTCACAACCCTTCTGATTGTCCTCCCTCGGGAAGAACCACCCCTCCCAGTTTGCTTCTCCTTGCCCCCACGTTGTATTCTTTTTCCTCTACGTACCATTGTATGCAAGAGATACAAGTCTAACGTTGTTAGTGGAAGCACAGAAGGAGTAGACAGTTTAAAGTTCAATGCACATTTGCAAACATAGTATTGCAGATAGGGGGAGGGGGACGCGGACCGTATAGAAAGGTCACGCAGTCCGTACAGGCTAATCATTCCAAACATCAGTTCTCTGAAAGAACCTACGTGGACCGCACTGATCAAACTACCAAAATGCAACCTCTCTGAACTCTGGCCACGCGGTCCGCGCTGCTTTGGACCGCGGCTGCGTTGGGTTCACGTGGACCGCATAGAAATGGTCACGCGGACCGCGCAGAGAGGTTGTTCAATACCAATCAAAGGCACGCGGACCGCACATAAATGTTGTGCGGCCGCGTAGGGCAAACGTAACTGGGTAGGTCCTTTTTTTTGTTCTTTTTAGTCCAATTTTTTTAACATTATGGGTCCTAGGTGTCCCTACTCAGTTGTTTTAACAAGAATATATGCCCAAGTTCAACAAAAGTTCACAAAAACCTATTCTAACAGTTAACTAAGACGAACATGAAAGAAATTAAGAAGTTATTCTAGTAAAAATCAAGTAAAATAAACACAAATTAAACTACGAATTGAAATGAAGATGAGATGTTACCAGGGATTAATGAGAATGAAAATATGTGCACAATTGATATGGGTGAACATTAGAAATATGAGCTCAGATGAAATTTTTTGAAAAGGTTTAAAGGAGGACCAATGCTCCTATTTATAGAAAACCGTGGGATCCAGTTCTTACCTACCTGCGCGGCCGCACAGAAATGTCATGCGGACCGCGCAGGATTTTCATCCTCAGATCATGAGCACAGCCCACGCGGACCGCACTGCTTTGGTGCACGGCCGCGTGGGAAACTTCAGAGACTTATCTATTTCGGCAGTTTCCACGCAGACCACACTGCTTTGGTGCGCGGCCGCATGGAAAACTTCAGAGAGATGCCAAGTTTTGTTCTTCCAGCGCGGACTGCACAAAAATTTCATGCGGCCGCGCTGGGTCTTCTAAGTTTAACTCCTTTAGTAGCTCAAGCCCACGCGGACCGTATTGTTTTGGGGTGCGGCCGCATAGGCACTGTTTAGAGACTGTTCATCTTTCATTTTGCCTTGCACTGATTCAACATTATCCCTGCAACACTTCACAAACCATCAGCTCAAAAATCCTAATCTACAACAGAAAAACAAAGAAATTCAAAAGACATGGGTTGCCTCCCAAGAAGCGCTCGATTTAACGTCGCGGCATGACGCATGTTACCATCATAGTCATTTCAAATGAATCAGCGCCACCACATGGCTGTCATCAAACTTGCCCAAGTAATACTTGACACGATGCTCGTTGACCCGGAACACTTCACCATTCTTGTTTTTGAGGTCAATGGCACCAAAAGGAGTTACAAAGACCACTTCAAAGGGACCACTCCATTTGGATTTGAGCTTCCCCTGAAATAACCGTAGCCGAGAGTTGAAAAGAAGAACCATGTCGCCCACTTTGAATTCTTTACCCCGAGCATACTTATCATGGAGGTACTTCATCTTGTCCTTATACAAGGACGAGCTGGAGTAAGCATGGAATCTAAACTCATCAAGTTCATTCAATTGCTCCACTCTGAGGTTGCCGACAATATCCCACTCTAAATTCAACTTCTTCAATGCCCACATAGACTTGTGTTCTAACTCCAACGGGAGATGACAAGCCTTACCAAACACCAACCGATATGGAGACATACCAATCGGAGTCTTGTACGCCGTCCTATAAGCCCAAAGAGCATCATCCAACTTCTTTGACCAATCGGTCCTATTTGCATTCACTGTTTTGGACAAAATACTCTTAATTTCCCGATTAGAAACCTCCACTTGGCCACTTGCTTGAGGATGGTATGGGGTAGTCACCTTGTGGTTAACTCCATATTTGGTGAGCAAAGAATCAAAGGCCTTGTTGCAAAAATGGGACCCCCCATCACTAATGATAGCACGAGGGGTTCCAAATCTAGTGAATATGTGCTTTTTCAAAAATGCCACGACACTCCTGGCTTCATTGTTGGGAAGAGCCACGGCTTCAACCCACTTGGAGACATAATCTACCGCCACGAGAATATACGTGTTCCCACAAGAGCTTACAAACGGGCCCATGAAATCAATGCCCCACACATCAAAAATATCAACCTCTAGAATGGTGTTAAGAGGCATCTCATCCCTTTTAGAGATCCCGCCAGCTCGTTGACATGCATCACACTTTTTCACCAAATCGCTTGCATCTTGAAACAAAGTCGGCCAATAGAAGCCACAACTTAGAACCTTTGATGCCGTCCTCACTCCCCCATGATGACCACCATAAGGAGAAGAGTGGCAAGCTTCCAATATGCTCAATTGTTCTTCTTCCGGGACACAACGACGAATTACACCATCGGTGCAAATTTTGAACAAGTAGGGCTCATCCCAATAGTAATCCAAACTATCCCGCTTGAGCTTCTTCCTTTGGTTAGAAGAGAGCTCATACGGGACTATACCGGTCACAAGATAATTGGCCACATCGGCAAACCACGGCATATCATGCATAGACACCGCAAGGAGTTGTTCATCCGGAAAAGCATCATTAATCTCAACACCATTGCTCGGTCTTCCTTCTTCCTCTAGCCGGGACAAGTGATCCGCGACTTGATTTTCACTTCCTTTTCTATCCACAATCTCTAGATCAAATTCTTGCAAGAGTAATACCCATCTCATCAACCTCGCCTTCGAGTCTTTCTTTGTCATCAAATACCTAAGGGCGGCATGATCGGTATGGATAATCACCTTGGCCCCCATAAGGTATGGTCGGAACTTTTCCATGGCGAACACAATAGCTAGCAACTCCTTCTCGGTGACTGTATAGTTCTTTTGAGCCTCATTCATCGTCTTGCTTGCGTAGTACACAGGATGGAACATTTTGTTAATTCTTTGGCCAAGTACCGCACCAACCGCTACATCACTAGCGTCACACATCAACTCGAAAGGCAAATCCCAATTTGGTGCTGTGATAATGGGAGTGGTAGTCAACTTATGTTTCAACAATTCAAATGACTCCATGCACCTCTCATCAAACACGAACTTCACATCTTTTTCCAATAGTTTGCACAACGGGTTTACAACTTTTGAAAAATCCTTGATAAAGCGCCGGTAGAACCCGGCGTGGCCTAAGAAACTTCTCACCCCCTTGACAGAAGTAGGAGGAGGAAGCCTTGAGATAACCTCTATCTTTGCTTTGTCAACTTCAATACCATTTTTTGAAATTTGGTGCCCCAAGACAATCCCCTCTTGCACCATGAAGTGACATTTTTCCCAATTGAGTACAAGATTGGTCTCCTCACATCTTTTCAACACTTTGTCCAAGTTCGCTAGGCATTCTTCAAATGAGTCTCCCACCACACTAAAATCGTCCATGAAAACCTCCAGAATGTCCTCCACCATGTCGGTGAAGATTGCCATCATGCATCTTTGGAAGGTCGCTGGAGCATTACAAAGTCCAAAAGGCATCCTTGAGAAGGCGAATGTGCCATATGGACAAGTAAATGTTGTCTTTTCCTGATCCTCCGGGGCAATGAGAATTTGGTTATACCCCGAGTAGCCATCAAGGAAGCAATAATAAGCCCGGCCCGCTAAACGATCAAGCATTTGGTCCAAAAATGGTAGAGGGAAATGATCCTTCCTAGTGACCTTATTGAGCTTTCTATAATCCATGCACACCCTCCAACCCATGACCGTGCGGATCAGAATCAATTCATTATTTTCATTTGTGACAACCGTGATACCCCCCTTCTTTGGAACACATTGGACCGGGGAGGTCCATGAACTATCCGATATTGGGTAGACCACACCGGCATCCAACCACTTGATAATCTCCTTCTTGACTACCTCTTACATAGACTCATTTAGTCTTCTTTGGTGCTCAAGCGATGGCATTGCATCTTCCTCCAAAATGATCTTATGCATGCAAAAGGCGGGGCTTATACCCCGAATATCCGCCAACGTCCATCCTATCGCTCGTTTGCTCTTTTGAAGAACAGCCAAAGTGGCATCCACCTGCACGTTAGTCAAGGAAGAAGAAAGAATAACCGGCAAAGTGAAATTAGGACCAAGAAACTCATACATGAGGTGAGGAGGAAGTGGTTTCAACTCCAACACCGGTGACTCCTCAATGGACGGCTTGGTGGGTGGAGTTTTGTGATTTTCAAGATCAAGAGATAACTTCCTTGGCTCATACGAATACGAGCCCATGCCATGTAATGTGTTCACACACTCTACCCTTTCTGCGTCATCATCAACATCCATGTTCAATAGCACGGCCTCAAGTGAGTCCTCAACATTTGCCATTGCGCTTGTGTCATCCACTATCACCGCCGTGACAATGTCAACAAACGAGCACACCTCGGTGCTATTTGGTTGCCTCATTGATTTGCATACGTGGAACACCACCTTTTCATCTCCAATATGGAAGGTCAATTTTCCCACCTATACATCAACCAAGGCCTTCCCCGTAGCTACGAAAGGCCTTCCAAGAATAATAGGCACCTCGAAATCCACTTCGCAATCCAAGATCACAAAATCGGCTAGCAATATGAACTTGTCAACATGAATACGGACATCATCAAAAATTCCCAAGGGCTGCTTCATTGACCGGTCTGCCATTTGGAGCCTCATTGAAGTCGGGCGAGGTTGACCAATTCCCAACATTTTGAACACTGAATATGGCATTAAGTTGATGCTTGCCCCCAAGTNCCCTGGAATTTGCTCGAGTGCCTCCACCAAAGGAACATTGATAGTCAAACTCTTCATCATCTCAATGAATTTCTTAAATTGGTTATCACTCTTTTGTTTGGCCAAACGTTGAGGGTAGGGCGGAGGAGGCCTAGGCAAAGGTGTCTTGGCTTTGAGCACTTCCGGCTCGGGCATATCTATAACATGTTCCCTAGACGGGTTCACGTTCTCTTGAGTCTCTTCCTCAACCTCTTGAATGTCAATTCTCACTTCATTTTTTGCACTTGGTTCCACAACATCATCAACCCCCATAGACATATAATCATTAGGCAACTCATCTTCCTCCACCATGGCTTGATTCTCTCTTGAGGCATGCACATCACCGCCTCGTCCACTCCGTGTGGTCACCGCCATAACATGGTTGTTGTGCCCACCCTTAGGATTTACTACCGTGTCACTAGGCAGTGCACCCTTTGGGCGAGTATTTAAAGATTGTGAAATTTGTCCAAGTTGCACTTTCAAGTTGCGGATGGAAGTGTTATGTGAAGCCAATTGCGCATTCGAGTCTTGAGTCTTCTTCACCATTTGTTCAAACATAATCTCTATTCTCCCAAATTCATTGCCCGAAGAACTCGACCCTTGAGATTGATACGGTGGCGGGTTGTTTGGTTGTTGAAACATCGGGGGTCTTTGAAAGCCTTGCCCCCGATTACCTTGACCACCATTGTTGTTCCACCCCCCATGACCATTGTTGTTGTTCCAATTGTTGTTGTTGTTTCCACTCCAATTTCCACTATTGTTACCTTGATTCCCCCAATTGTTGTTTTGGTTATTCCCATTCCAATTTCCACCTCCTTGTTGATTATTCCCATTCCCTTGAGATCGCCATTGTTGGTTACCTTGGTTTCCTCTATTTCTTTGGTAGTTGTTGACATATTGACAATCCTCACTTTGCTCATCATAGCACTCATTTGAATAACACTACCATCATCATAGTTGTCACAATTCCTTTGTTGTTGTTGCCCTCTTTTCCTTCTTTTCATCATATTTACTCCTTCCATAGCATTGACTTGGCGAGGGTTTTCAACTTGTTGCAATTGCGCCTTCGCTAATTGGTTCATTGTTGTTGTAAGTTTGGCAATGGCTTGGCCGTGGTCATGCAACTCTTTATGCAAATGTATAATATTAGGATCACCTTGAGGAACGTTTGCCCGACTTTGCCATGCCGAAGAAGTATCGGCCATTTCATCTAACACTTCACGCGCTTCATTGTACGGAAGCTTCATAAAATTTCCACCCGCCAATTGGTTCACAATGCATTGTTTTGTTGTGTTGATGGCTCTATAGAACGTTTGTTGAATTATCACATCATTCATATCATTATTTGGGCACTCCTTGACCATAATTCTAAACGTCTCCCATATTTCATGCAAAGGCTCCATTGGTTCTTGCTTAAAGGCCAAAATCTCATCAGAGAGCGCCACCATATGACTTGGAGAAAAGAACTTGGTAATGAACTTGTTCGCCAATTCATCCCATGTAGTGATTGAATGATTCGATAACCTCTCCAACCAATCGAGTGCTTTACCTCGAAGAGAGAATGGGAAAAGCCTCAATCTCAAAGCATCTTCGGACACATTGGTTTGTTTACTTCCCCAACAAGTATCTACGAACCCCTTCAAGTGCTTGTATGCATTTTGATCGGAGGCGCCCGTAAAATACCCTCTTTGTTCGAGAAGTGTCAACATAACATTGGTGATTTGAAAATTCCCCGCCCGGATTCGGGGAGGAACTATGGCACTTGCATAACCTTGGTTAGGAAGGACCCTTGGAGCAACTCTTGGTGGAGGCGGAGGAGGGTCTGGAAGTGCATCATTAGGATTTGCATTAGCATTTCTACCTCTCCGTGGCATTTGTGGTACCTGGAGTTCCTCTTGTTCAACATCATCAACCTCCTCCCCCGCGACCACGTTGTCAAGAGGGACATTCCCGTTTAAAGCCATGTGTACCTGTTGGTTCGACACAAATAATGTTAGTAAAAAGAAGGAAAGAGAAGCAAAACACAAAACTAGCTACACAAATAGTCAACACCGTAAGCTCCCCGGCAACGGCGCCAAAAAGTGATCGGTGCAAACTCAATCCTAAGAAAGAGTAGGCGCGACTACTTAAAACCCAATAGTGGTATCGGGGTCGATTTTTCTACAGAGAGCTTCAATTTGGAGTTGAGTATTTGCTAAGCCTAGAAGTGCGTTTTAGCTTCTATTTGATCTTCTATCATTTTTGGTTTTTCTTTTGTTTAACAACTAAATTTATCAACTACAGTTGTAAACTAAATTATGCTAAGTAATGATGCTAGTTGTATGCAATAAAAGAAAAGCACTAGGTTCGTAGCACTCACCTAGGTGGCTAATTAACGGGTATAGAATTCTAATACAAGGATGATAATTAAGGGGAATATGGATAATCGTTGCACCTTAGCACTCACTCTCACACCTCTCGGTAGAGAGAGTGCTTTTGCCCAATTGACTCTCTAGAGACCAATTAGGTAGGCTAATTTGCCCAAGCAACTTTAAGGTTCAAGTGGGGTAATTGCTCTCTCAAGGTTTAACCTGTTACTTGGGACTACCATTCTCATGGGTCCATCTCAAATCCTTGTTGGGTTAATTGTGAGGTCATAGACTCTCTTTCTCAAGCAGAGTCAAGACCCACTAAGCTAGACTTAGTGTTTGCAACCACCAAATCTAAGTGAAAATATACAATCAACCCAAATACCAAACACCCAACATCATCCAAGCATTAAGCAAAAATACCCATTAATTACCCACACTCGGTTTGAGCCACAACCCTAGCTAATGGGTTTAGCTAGACATGGAAGAATTAGAAATATAAGAAATTAACATAATCATTAACTACAAGCTTAATCTACTTGAATCCACATTAATTACAAGAGAAAATTGCTTAAAGTAGGCTAATATGAAGTGTCTCGTGCTCAGCTGCTAAAACAGATTGCCAAAAACTTCACCTAAAAAAGTAAAATGTTCTATTTATACTACACAGGAAAAACCAGACAAAAATACCCTTAGGGTTTGGCGCGGACCGCATAGAAATGACATGCGGCCGCGTAGGGCAAATGGTCTTCAGATCTGTGCGTCTGGACTTGGGGATGCGGACCGCATAGAAATGCCACGCGACCGTATAGGTTGAGTCATGCGGACCGCGTGGAAAGGGTGCGCGGCCGCATAGTAGAATTTGTCCCATTATTGACTCTCTGAACTTTTACCCACGCGGACTGCACTGCTCTGGTGTGCGGCTGCGTGGGACTTTGCCTTGAATTGCTGAGCCTCTGATCACTCATCAGTGCGGACCGCGTGGAAATGGATGCGGTCCGCATGGATCTTCTTCACTTTTGATGGTTCTCTGAACTTTCCTATGCGGCCACGTGGCAAAGCAGAGCGGACCGCGTAGGTCAGGCTTGAACTTGGCATCTTTCAGAACTTTCCTGCGTGGCCACACATCAAAACAGTGCGGTCAGCGCAGGTCACCTATTTCCCACTTTCAATCATCTTTTGACACTTGGCAGATTTCACTCCTTTTTTAGCCAATTTGTGATATTTAACATCTAGTCGCTCAAACCTGCAATCAAGCGCAACTTGTAAGCAATTCAGGACTAATCTAGAGCAATTTATGCACAAAGCTCAAGTAAGAAGGGGTATAAAACATCTACAGTTCATAGTTATCACTTACAGACTTGCACTACCACCAAGTCTATCTGCAATTCATTCAGTATTCCATGTTTCTATGCTCCGAAAGTAACACGGCGATTCGTGTTATGTGTTAGATTTCAACTAAGTCTAGTTGGACAAGGATTTGTCTTATGTTGAGGAGTTGGTGGCCATTTTGGACATGCAGGTTCGAAAGTTGAGGTTGATGAATATTGCTTCAGTGAAGGTTTAGTAGAAGGGTCAGCTAGTCGAGGAGGAAACATGGGAGACCGAGCATGATATGCGTAGCCGTTATCATCATCTTTTTACCACTTCAGGTATGTCTCTATACTCATTCTAGGACAAACGTTTGGATTCAGAAAGGGAGGATGTAATGACCCAGTCAGTCATTTTGAGAATGCTGGCCATTCCCTATTTATTGCTCCCTATTTTTCATTTATTGTTACTTGACTTGTCGAGGTGCTCGATGTCGGGTTCGAGAGAGTTTCAGAATAAAATAGGACACATAGTCCCTAAGTTTGAAGTTTAAGTTGTAAGAGTTCACCGTAGGTTGACTTATTTGAAGATGACTCTAGAATGGAGTTTCATTGGTTCCAATACCTCTGTATGGTGATTTTGGTCATATGAGCGCATCCGGATGTTGATTTGGAGGTCCGTAGGTCATTTCGGCGTTAATTGGCGAAAGATGGAAGAATGGAAGATTTTTTGAATGTTTGACGAGGAGTGGACTTTTTGATATCGGGTTTGGATTCTAATTCTGAAAGTTGGAGTAGGTCCGTAGTGTCAAATGTGACTTGTGTGCAAAATTTGAGGTCAATCAAACGTGATTTGGTAGGTTTCAGCATCGAATGTAGAACTTAGAAGTTCAAAAATTCTTTAGGCTTGAATCGATGCTCAATTCATGGTTTTGGAGTTATTTGATGTGTTTTTAAGGCTCGACTAATTTCGATGATGTTTTAGGGCTTGTTAGTATAATTGGTTGAGGTTCTAGCAACCTCGAGTGTAATTCGGACCATGTTCGGCGCATTTCGTATCAACGAGGAGTTGCTGAAATCTGGTGTTCTAGTGTTCTTCTATGCCATTGCGAGTGGGATAACGCGATCGCAGAGGGTTATTTGGCATTGACAAGAAATTGTTCTATGTGATCGTGGAAATCTAAGTTCCAGTGAATCGCGAACGCGTGTAAAGGGTTGCGTTGGTGTAGAAGGATTTGAGGGTCTGTAGTGCACGTGTTTTCTTCATCACGATCGCGTGGTATGTTACCAGATCGCATAGCTTGGCCAGGCTGTGATACAGATTCACATCCTGGGCCTCGCATTCGTGAAGAACTTTTATTGGGACAACTTATTTTGTTCTATGCAGATCGCGTGGGAATTTCCGCGATCGCGTAGTGTAAACACCTGGGAAACAGTATTAATTTTCAAAACAAGGGTTTGAACCCATTTTTTCATATTTTGAGCTAGAGACCTCAGATTTGGGCTATTCTTTAAAGGATTTTCAAGAAGCTGATTGGGGTAAGTGATTCTTACTTAGTTTTGGTAAAATTTCATGTTTATGTCTTTGGTTTTATCATTTAATTAGTGATTTGGGGCGGAAAATTGGGGGGAAATAGAGGAAAGTTCTTAGACCAAATTTTGAGGTTTTGGTATCAGATTTGAGAAATTTTGGTATGAGTGGACTCATGGTTGAATGTGTGTTTGGATTTTGTGACTTTTACCTAATTTCGAGACGTGGGCCCGGGTTGACTTGTTGGGGCGATTTTCTAATTTTTTATAAAATTCATAATTTCATGATCTCACAAGGGACACCGTACAAATATTGCCACCAAATCTTCAAGGCATGAACACTAGCTGCTAGCTCAAGGTCGTGGACGTGATAGTTCTTCTCATGCACCATCAGTTTTCTAGAAGCGTAGGCAATCACCCTACCATCTTGCATCAAACCGCGCCGAAACTAATACGTGACGCATCACATTATACAGTATAAGACCCTAAACCTGTAGGCAATACCAATACTGGGGTTGTAGTCAAAGCAGTCTTGAGCTTTTGAAAGTTCTCATCACAATCCTCTGCCCACCTGAACAGAGCACCCTTATGGGTCACCCAGATCATAGGCGCTGCAATAGATGAGAAACCCTTCACAAATCGATGGTAATACCCCTCCAAACCAAGAAAACTCCGGATCTCCGTAGATGAGGATAGTCTAGGCCAGCTCTACACTCGTTCACCCTTCTTCGAATCCACCTTGATCCCCTCACTCGACACTACATGACCCAAAAATGCCACTGAATCTATCCATAACTCACACTTTGAAAATTTTGCATAAAACTTCTTTTCTCTCAAGGTATGGAGCACAATCCTCAAGTGTTGCTCATAATCCTCCCGACTCCGGGAGTACACCAGAATGTCATTAATAAACACTGAGTTAAGATAGGGGCAGAACACACTATGCATCAAGTGCATGAATGTTGTTGGAGCATTGGTCAGCCCAAATGACATTACAAGGAGCTCGTAGTGACTGTACCGAGTCCTGAAGGCAGTCTTCAGAATATCTGGCTCCCAAATCTTCAAATGATGATAACCTAAATGCAAGTCAATCTTGGAGAACACTCTGGCACCCTGTAATTGATCAAATAGGTCATCAATACGTGGAAATGGATACCTTTTCTTCACTGTTACCTTGTTCAACTAGCGATAATCAATACACATACGCATAGAACCATCCTTCTTCTTCACAAACAAGACTGGAGCACCCCAAGGGGACACACTGGGCCGAATGAAGACCTTATCAAGCAGCTCATGTAACTGCTCCTTTAACTCCTTCAACTCAAGTGGAGCCATATGATATGGAGGAATAGAGATGGTCTAAGTGCCCGATAACAAATAAATACCAAAGTCGATATCCCTGTCGGGCGGCATGCCCGGAAGATCCGCTGAAAATATATCTGGATAATCCCTCGCTACCGAAACTGACTCAACGGTAGGAGTATCAACACTGACATCTCTCACATAATCTAGATACGTATCACACCCTTTCTCAACTATATGCTGAGCCTTTGGAAATGAAATAACTCTGCTAGGAGTATAATCTAAGGTACTTACTCACTTTAATCGTGGTAATCCTGGCATAGACAACGTCACAGTCTTTATGTCATAATCAAGAATGGCATAATAGGGTGACAACCAATCCATGTCCAAAATAATATCAAAGTCTACCATACTGAGCAATAATAGATCGGCTCTGGTCTCAAAACTACTAAGAACAACTAAACACGACCGATACGGTCAGCAACAATAGAATCTCCCATAAGTGTAGACACATAGACAGGAGAACTCAAAGAATCACGGGTACGCCCAAATGTGGAGCAAAATAAGATGTCACATATGAATAAGTGGAGCCTAGATCAAATAAGACTAATGCATCTCTATGACAGACCGAAACAATACAAGTAATGATACAGTCGGATGCAACTGCCTCAGTTTGAGAAGGAAGAGCACAAATATATGTCCTGACCTCCCCCTCTAGGGCGACCTCTACCTGCCCGACCTCCATCTCGAGCTAGTTGTGTAGGTGGAGTAGTAGCTGGTGCTGTAACCATAGCCTGAGGACCCGGTGGGGCACGCGGAACCTGAGTAGTCTGTGGAGGTGTACCCCTCCTATGTCTGGGAAAATCCCTCATCATATGCCGAGTGTCACCACGTTCAAAACAAGCTCTCAGAGGATATGGATACTGTGGCTAGCCCGGGCCTGATCGGCTGTACTGACCACTGAAAGCACCCCGTATAGGAGGTGCGCTAGACAATTATGGTGCATAATAGGGAGCCTGGGGCCTAAGAGTGGCCGGAATATCGCTGGCAATTAGAAGTGCTGAATGAATAGGGCGACTCACATAGCCCCTACCCTGACGAGCTGCAGCTGAGGCACGAGTACCGCTATAAATGCCAGACTCACGAGACCTCTTGACCTCTCTCTCCTCTCTCTCCCATGTCAGCATGCCCTTTAGTCTCCTAGAAATCCCCACTACCTGCTGGTATGTAATGTCCATCTCCAACTCTCGAGCCATGCTAAATCTGATACTAGGATTTAGCCTCTCGATAAATCGATGCACCCGCTCTCGAATAGTAGAAACCAAGGCTGGTGTATGCCTAGATAAATTATTGAACTGAACCGCATACTTCGATACAGTCATAGAACCCCGGCGCAACTACTCAACCTCTGCACGCCATGTATCTCTCAGACTCTGCCTCCGTTGCACTACCCAACTCATATGCTCGCCACCACTGATAGGCCGCTCCCCTAAGCTGGAACACACTGAAGGCAACCCCACTAGACTCCACAATACCCATAGTACGAAGGATACGGTGACATTCTTCAAGAAAATCCTGGGTATCTTCTGATGCCAAGCAATTGAAAGTAGGAAGGTGGTACTTCTTATACCGTTCGATCCTGAGCTGCTTCCCCTAAGAAACTACAACCCTAACCTTCGGCTGAATTGGGGCTACCAGCTATACTGATATGACCTTTGGAACTTGGTCGACCTGACCCACTGCTCTAAGGTACGTGCAGTAGGGGTATGTGCTCCTCCCCGGCTTGAGATGTGGTAGGAGAAAGTGGGATCAACCCTACTTGAGCTAAAGTATCGAACATGCTTAAAAACTGAGGAGGGTCTCTTGAAGAGCTAGTGCAGTAATAGGCATCGTAGGTGCCTGCGCTCTCACTAGAGCTAGTGCCAGTTGTACGTGTCATCATCATCTGTGAGAGAATAGAAATACAAAAGTTTATAATCCCGAAGCCAATAATTTTGCACGACAAGGAATCAAAGAAGTGAAAATTTTCCTAACAGTTCCATGGTCTCCCGAAGATAAGTACAGACTTCTCCGTACCGATCCACGAAACTCTACTAAGCCTGCTTGTGACTCATAACACCTATGAACCTAGAGATCTAATACCAACTTGTCATGACCCAATCCTCCGTAAGATGTTGTGATGGAAACCTAGTCTCTAAGACTAGGTAGGCCTAAATATGCGAAATAACTAAGATATAAGCTAAACTCAAAATATCAACGGCTATAATAAATAAAATCTACAACTCAGAGTACAAACAACTCCCAAAACCCGGTAGATATAAGTCACAAGCTCTAGGGAGAAATACTAAATATCTTTATACATCAGAGTCTAATGAGGATAAGAAATACAATATAATAAAGATAAAGGGGGACTCTAAGGTCTGCGGCCGCTGGCAGATATACCTTGAAGTCTCCACGTACGGGCTAGCACGCAGATATCTGGTTTGGTAGGAAGTACCTGGATCTTCACAAAACATTGTGCAGAAACATAGTATGAGTACACCACAATGGTATCAATAAGTGCAAAGCCTAAAATTGGTAGAGTAGTGACGAGGTCAGGTCAGAGCCCTACTGGAATATAAGAAATAAGGCAGAAGATAAAATGATACAATTTAATGACACGGAAATGATACAATAAGAATGTACGGAAAGCAACAACAAGGGAATCAAAGAAGACAAATACAACACATAAGGAAACAAGAATCTTACAAGTTAAGGGACACCAACAACAATAAACAATACAGCAACTAGAGGAAAGCAATAACTGCATGGCAAAAACCTCGTGCCAAATAACACTTCATACGGCAGAAACCTCATGCCATAATAACAATCTACACGGCAAAAACCTTGTGCCAAATAATAATCCGCATTGCAGAAACCTCGTGCCACAATAACACTTCGCACGGTAGAAACCTCATGTCACAATAACACTTCGCACGGTAGAAACCTCATGCCACAATAATAATCCGCACGGCAGATTCCTCATGCCAAAAAATACTCTGCACGGCAGAAACCTCATGCCACAATAACAATCCACACGACAGAAACCTGGTTCCACAATAACAGTACGCATAGTAGAAACCTCGTGCCACAACCAAACAAACATCTCAAAAAAATCACGGAAACCAAAATATAACAATTGAAAACAATGTTATTTCAAGGACGACAATTTCAAGTAAGGAATCACATATTTCAATAATGAATATGGAATCAAGAAAGCAGATAATTCAGCTAAGCATGTAGCAAAAATTGCAAATAAGAGATAAGGCTGGTAGACATATGAAATTAGGCTAAACATGATGACTACATGTGCTAAAATAACTCAGTTATGGCATAAAAAGGAAATTACTCAGCGTAAATCGAAATTTTAACATTTAGCTCGTGTACGCACTCGTCACCTCGCGTACACGGCACTCACATATCACAAATTGTCAAAACCATACAAAATCCTAAGGGGATTTACCCCACACAAGGTTAGATAAGTCACATACCTCAAACCTCACTCAATTAATCAATAAGAATGCCTTTCTTTCGATTTTCTGACTCCTCTCGGTCCAAATTTAGACAAAACGTCAACCTGGGCCCATGTCTCAGAATCGGGTAAAAGTCACAAAATTCGAACACCCATTCAACCACGAGTCCACCCACACCAAAATTTCTCAAATCCGATACCAAAATCTCAAAATTCGGTGTAAGAACTTTCCTCCATTGCCCCCCAATTTTCCACCCCAAATCACTAATTAAATGATGAAATCAAAGACATAAACATGTTAACAGAAACTAAGTAAGAATCACTTACCCCAATCAACTCCTTGAAAATCCCTTCAAGAATTGCCTAAATTTGAGGTCTCAAGCTCAAAATATGAAAAAATAGGTTCAAACCCTTATATTTAAAATTAATATTGCTGCCTAGGTGTTTACACTACGCGATCGCGGAAATTCCCACGCGATCGCTTAGATTAAAATAAACTGCCCCAATAAAATACCTTCACGAATGCGGGGCCCAAGATGCGAATGCGTATCATAGCCTCGCCAATCTACGCGATCACGTAACACACCACACGATCACAATAAAGAAAACACGTGCGCTTTAGACCCTTAAATCCTTCTACATGAACGTGACCCCTTACACGCGTTCACGATCCATTGGAACTCAGACTTCTGCGATCGCAGACAACTTCAAGCAATCATATTGAACATTTTTTGCCGATGCCAAACTACACTTCGCTCTCGCGTTAGCCCACTCGCGATCGCATAGAAGAACACCAAAACACCATATTTCAACAACTCTTCAACGATTCAAAATGCGCCGAACATGGTCCGAATCACACCCCAGGCCCCCGGGACCTCAGCCAATTATACCAACAAGTCCTAAAATATCATACGAACTTAGTCGAACCTTCAAATCATATCAAATTATGATAAAACCATGAATTTCGCATCGATTCAAACCTAAATTTTTTAAACTTCTAACTTCTTCATTCCATGCCGAAACCTATCAAATCACGTTCGATTGACTTTAAATTTTGCATACAAGTCACATTTGACATTACATACCTAATCCAACTTCCGGAATTGGAATATGACCCCGATATCAAAATGTCCACTCCCTGTCAAACTTTACAAAAAATCTTCCAATTTTCGAACTTTTGCCAATTAATGCTGAAATGACCTACGGTCCTCCAAATCAACATCCGGAAGTGCTCCTAAGACCAAAATCACCATACAAAGCTATTAGACCGACGAAGCTCTATTCTGGAGTCGTCTTGACACAAGTCAACCTACTGTCAACTCTTATAACATAAATTTGAAACTTAGGGACTATGTGTGCCATTATACTCCGAAACTCTCCCGAACCCAACACCTAACACCCCAACATGTCAAGTAACCATAAAATAAAATAGAGGGAGCAATAAATATGGGATCTGGGCCAATACTCTCAAAACGACCGGCTGGGTCTTTGCACCAACTTTTGCCAATTCAAGCCACAACAACCTACGGACCTCCAAATCTAAATCTGGACATACGCCTAAGTCCAAAATTACTATACGAAGCTAACAGACCCATTAACACTCCATTCTGGAGTTGTTTATGCAAAATTCAACATCCCGTTAGCTCTTTCAACTTAAGCTTTTGTCACGACCCCAAATCCCGATCATGATGGCACCCAACACAACTGCTAGGAAAGCCCGACCATTCTCTCTCAACCCAAGCGTAAAGCTCGAAACCAATTTATTTAATATCTTTAAAAAAAAATAGTGCAGTTATAAGTTTAGCTAATAAAATAGACAAACCAAATATCCTATTAACACTGGGAACCACCTCCCAAAGACCTAGGGGTCACGAGTCAAGAGCCTCTAACAGTACAGTAAAAGAAGACTGTAATAATACATAGTCTGGAATGTGCGAAAAATCAAATAACAAGATAAGGGAGAAGTCGGGTCCCACGGATGTCAGGCAGCTACCTCGACAACTCTGAATGAACTCTGGAGTCAGCAATAGCTTAGCCAGCTCCTGAAGTACCTGGATCTGCACACATGGTGCAGGGAGTATGGGGTGAGTCTACCAACTCAGCGAGTAATAAGCATGTATAAAAACCCGAAGATTGGAAATCCACAATAAAGCACAGAGTAAAGCTATCTAACAGAGCTATACAGTTTAAACCTCAGAGATATGCATATAAAGCAACAATAATCAATGCATGAGATGCAATGCAATGCATGACCACTGCGGTACGTGCAGTCCAATCCATTTGGGTACCTGCGCTCAATGTGGGGGTTCAGACTCCGGAGGGGCTCCTATAGCCCAAGCACAATATCATAGTTTCATACGCTGTGGCGTA
>MU701269.1:28593-45471 GCA_026770625.1 Nicotiana glauca | reverse complement strand
TCCTAATCAAGTAATTAAGTAAAAATCCGGGTTTCAACAATTTTCTCAAGTACGCGCTCGTCGCCTCACGTACAAGGCATTCACTTATCAATTATCACATCCGAGGGGACGAAGTCCCCCACACAAGGTTAAGCAAGCCACTTACCTCGAACCGGTGCGAAATCAACTAGGGAGCGATGCCCTTGCCACGAGTATCCAACTCCGAGTGGCCCAAATCTATTCAAACCAATTTCATATTGTAAATAAAAATTCAAGTAATTTATTTTGCAATTAAATCCAAAGCTAATATGCGAAATTGTGTAAAATGACCAAAATATCCCTCAGGCCCCACATCTAGGAACCGAGTAAAATTTATATTTCCAGAAACCTCGCACTCTCACGAGTCTAACCATACCAAAATTTATAAAATTCCCATATCATTTCGACCTTCAATCAGTGATTCTAACCAAGAGGGTTTTCTACCTCCTTTCAATAAAATTCTCAGATTAAACACCAAAACTTGTAAAAGATTCGAGTTATATAACCAAAATTGAGTTAAGAACACTTACCCCGTTGTTTTCCAAGAAATTCTATCCAAAAAGTTGCCCAAACCGAGCTCCAAATCGTTAAAATGGGAAATGGGAACGAAGTCCCATTTCCATAACTTAAACATTTTGTCCAGGCCATTTTTCGCTTCTGCGCTCCAGAAACCGCACCTGCGGTACCGCTTCTGCGTAAAATGGACCACTTATGTGGTCCCACTTAAAAATCTCGGGGATTGCTTCTGCGATCAAAATTTCCGCATATGCGGCCTCCCCAAACCGCTTCTGCGGTCATATGTCCGCTTCTGCGGCCCCGCCTATGCGGTCAATAATCTGCTTCTGCAGAATTCCCCTGGCCCCTCTTGGACCGCTTTTGCGGCTAGCCAACCGCATCTGCGGAACCGCTTCTGCGGTCCTTTTTCCGCAGATGCGGAAACAACAGAAGCAGAACTCTCAATTCAAGCAATAATTCAAATTCTCCCCGTTTAACCATCCGAAATCACCCCGAGGCCCCCGGGACCTCAACCAAAAGCACAGACATGATATAATACATTATTCAAACTTGCTCGAACATGAAAACACTATCGTTAACATCAAAATCCTCATTTATCATCAAATCAAAGTCTAAATTTTCTTAAAACTTCCGAATCTCACTTCTAATCAAAAACCCGACCAAACGACGTCCGAATGACATGAAAATTTGCAGACATATCCAAAATCACTTAATGAAGCTACTAAAACTCTCAGAATTCTATTCCGATCCTCGGATCAAAATCTCACTATCGGACCAGAAACTTCAAAAATTCAAATTTCGGCATTTCAAGCCTAAAAGAGCTACAGACCTCCAAATAACATTCCGAATACGCTCCCAACCCCAAAATCACCTAACGGAGCTAACAGAAGCATCAGATTTCCATTCCAAGGTCGTCTTCACACTGTTCCGAGTACGGACCATTTTTCAACTCTTAAGCTCTCATTTAAGGACTAAGTGTCCCAAAACACTCCTAATCTAGAACCGAACGTCCCGGCAAACCAAAATAGTAGAAATGAACTTAGGGAAAGCAGTTAATAGGGGATCAAGGCGTAAATTCCAGAAACAACCGGCCGGGTCGTTACACTTTTTCTTTGTAGTTTGAGTTTTGGAAGGTAATTCATACTTAATAAAATGCCTAGTTTCTATATTTAAGCTTTTAAATGTCAAGAAAGGTTGATAAATTTGTTTCCTTATAGTTAGAACTCATAGGACGGTGATCAGAAGCCGTGAATTCGATTTATTTCACTTTTAGTGGATTGCTTGTTGGCCCCTTGTGATAATGTTTTATGGAGTTTTGGAGGAGAAAAGGTGCGGAGAAACACCACAGCAATATGGAATGGTTGGTTGGTCGTTCGTCATCATATTTTTTAGGTTGTTTGGCACTATTTTCATTGTCATTTTATGTATGAAGTTATTAGGGCGTGTGGGCTATTTTGTGGTATATTGTGATGGAGATAAGGTTGTAAAATGATGAATACATGTTGTTATTGTTGTGTTCTTATTGTTGTTGGTATATGGTATTTGAGGAGGGCCTTATTACATGGGAGATGCTGCCTAAATTTACGTAAACGAGCTACTAGTTTAAGTTGCGGACTTAGCCTTTACTCAACACTGATTTTGAATCTCCTTATGCTGTGGTAGATTGAGTTAAGTTGTTTGAAGAATTTCTTGAAAGATATTATGGGCTCAACAGAGTTAAGGTATGTTAAGGCTAAACCTTACCTTCATTTTGGCATGATCTGATAACTACATGTGTTTGATAACGAGACATAAAGAGATGTTCATATTCCTAAATTTATGT
The DNA here is from genome assembly GCA_026770625.1 of Nicotiana glauca. Lineage (NCBI taxonomy): Eukaryota > Viridiplantae > Streptophyta > Magnoliopsida > Solanales > Solanaceae > Nicotiana > Nicotiana glauca. The sequence goes on along the minus strand of MU701269.1, from coordinate 43,115 downwards.
ACATTGGCCTAGTCTCATAAGTTACAACATTCTCCTTTATCGGGATTTCATATTAAGTTTAGTTTTGTCTTCTTTCAGCCAAGAGAGCAGTGAGTCTATATATATACAGTATAACGGTATTTTTACCACCAGCGAGCAATAATTGATGGGCATGCCCTTATTTGGCAACCTCTAATCAGATGGTAAGTTATATACCGAGCCTACTATGGCCGAATGCCTATGAGCGAGCCCTAAATGGTCGATATATCGAGCCTAGTATAGCCGAGCGCCTATGAGTGAGCCTACTAAGGTAGAGCAGTTACACATATCGAGCCTTATAAGGCTGGATATCTATTTTACTTACTATATTGAGAGAGATGATTCAGTATCCGCAGGTAAGTATATTTTCAAATTATATTTGCGTCGCAGGTACTTTTAGTTATTGTATTATCAGCTCAGCTTCAGCTTTTAGTTATTTTGTTGCCTTACATACTCGGTACATTATTTCATATCGATGTCCATTTTGCTGGGGACGCTACATTTCATGCCTGTAGGTCCTGATAGACAGCTGGATATACCTTCTTAGTCGACAAAGTCAAACATCAACTTGGTTGGTAAGCGCCACTTTCTCAGAATTACCAGGTCTATACCTTAGATTCCATTTTATATATATAGGTTTGATGGATAGGTCGAGGCCCTATCCCGACCATGATACAGTCCAGTTATCCTTAGAGGCTTGTAAACGAGTCCTGTACATTTTATATCAGTATTGTGGCTTTACTGCCCGATATGGATGTTTAGTTTGGTATTGCTGGTTGTAGACGTTATTTTCAAATGATTCATAATATGGCCTCATCGACCTAAGTTGAGGGTTACCCCTTCAGAGTTCACAGTTACAAAGTGGTATGCTCGGGCCGAGTATGGTACCGGGTGCCTGCCACGCCTCTTTAGGTTTGGGACGTGACATAAATATTTGCTCATAATATCCATGATGCCAAAATTCTCATCTTTCCACAATATTTAGCTCTCAAACTCATGGATATATGTATGAGATACCATATTAAAGGAACCAGATCATAATCATAGAATTGCGAATAAAATCATACAAGACTAAAAAGATGGCTATGGCTAATCTTATAATTCAATTCATTTCAACAAATCAATAAGCAATTTTATTGTAACGACCCAATAGGTCATTTTGAGTATTTGCACTTTGCTCGATAGTTTATGGACATGAGTAGCACCGTATGATGTATTATGACTTCTATGAATTGTCAGTTTTGGTTTTTAGGTTATTCAGAATTGATTTGGAAGAACAATTCTCAACTAGGAAGCTTTAAATTGGAAGAGTTGACCAAGTTTGACTTTTTTGAATTTGACCTCGGATTGGAGTTTTGATGGTTCCATTAGGTCTAGATGGTGATCTTGGACTTGGGTGTATGCCCGGAGTTGCATTTGGATGTTTCTAGAAGGTTTCAACACAAATTGGCAAAAGTTGTAAATTTAAAGTTTGGAAAGTTCATAAGTTTGACCGAGAATTGACTTTGATGATATCAGATTTAGATTATGGCTCCGGGAATTGGAATAGCTTCATTATTTCATTTGGGACTTGTGTGCAAAAATTTGGATTCATTCCAGATTGATTTGCTATGTTTCGGCACAAGTTTTGGAAGTTAAAAATTTCAAAGTTTATCAAGTTCGAATAGAGGGGCAATTCATCGTTTCGATATTGTTAGGTGTGATATGAGGCCTCGAGTAGTTCCGTGTTACATTATGGAACTTGTTGGTATATTTGGACAGGGTCCCGAGTGTCCTTGGTGAGTTTCGGACGAGGTCTTGATCATTTTTATTTGATGTTGCATTGCTGAAGGTATGCTAGTTATGGTGCTCCCGCATCTACGAAAGAATGAATGCAGATGCGAGTCTACAGATACGGACAATTGGTCATAGGAGTGCAAACAAACATGGCTGGGGATCATCGCATATGCGGAAGAAGAGGCGCACCTGTGCGCGCAAAAACGAATCACTTGGGCGTAGAAGCGGAGTCTTGCGCAGAAGCAAAAAGGAGCTCGCACCTGCGATGTCGCAAAAATGGAAATTGTTCTGTAGGTGCGAGGGGTCAGTTGGTTAGTTGTGGTCGCAGAAGCATGTTCTTCGTAGATGTGAACACTACTGCACATAAGCTATAATAATCAAGGTTTTGGTTCTTCGATCATATTTTGAGATGTAGGACTTGGATTGAGGTGACCTTTGAAGCGATTTTCATCACAAGGATTGGGGTAAGTGTTGTACACTTGGTTTTGATTTTATTTCATGAATCTATATTCATTTTTGGCAATTGGTTGATGAATTTTAAGGAGAAATTGAGGGTTTTTGCCTAAAACTTCATAAAGCAAATTTTCGAGTTTTGAACATTGATTCAGAGTCATATTTGAGTGAAACTGGTATGGTTAGACTCATAATCGAATGGGTTATCAGATTTTATAAGTTTTATGTTTCGAGGCACGGGCCCGGGTGTGACTTTTGGCCAGTTTTGGCTTTTGATTAAGGATTCGACCTTTATCATTGTTTCCTTACGCATTAATTAGTATATTTGAGTTGCTTTTGGCTAGTTTCGAGTCGTTCAGAGGTCTACACGTTGGGGTTGCTCGGTATTGGATTGGATTGTTTGTGGTAAGTAACACTTCTAAACTTGGTGTTGAGGGTATGAAACCCCAAATTACGTGTAATATGTTTGATATTGAGGTGACGCACATGCTAGGCAACTAGCCTTTGGGAATGCACCATGTGAATTGTGACTCCGTTATTTTTGTGGCACTGTATAGTTACCTGATCTTATCTATAACCATGAAATCTCTACTTACTAGAGCTAATGAGCTATGGTACATGTTAGAAGCCATGTCTAGGTCATATGATTATTCTGTTGAGACCCACCGTGGTCATTTCAGCTATTGAGTTATCAACTTACGTTGCATTTACATACTCAGTCATATGCATTCATATGCATATCATATCTCAATCTTTGTTACCATTTATTGATACATCACATCAATATTTTTGGGCTGAGTTTTTATGACATTGAGAGCCCGAGTGACTGGAGAGATTGATGACTGAGTGAGGTTGAGGGCCTGATGGTGAGGATGTTTATGGGATCGTGCTGCACGCCACAACATGTTTAATTGATTTATGCCATGATTGGCTTGTTGTAGCGCCTGGGATGAAGGAGCCCCTCCGAAGTCTGTACACACCTCCAGTTAGCGCATATACCTACTAAGTGACAGAGCTGAGTGCCGAGTACTGAGTGACTGGGATGACTGAGTGACTATGAGGACTGGGTGTATTGATGCACTGAGAGTATGCATATGGTTTTATCACTGCATGGAATTACAGTTGGCCTGCGTACATTGAAATGTAGGCATAGAGATGTATTTTCCTCATGCCATTTGAAAATAAAACATTTATTTGTTGAAAGCCTTTGGGAAAATCACAATTTTCAAACTTATATTTTTGGCGATTTTGGTAAAAGATTTGGTTTTCACTGAAATACTTGAAAAGCATGCCTATTTTTCTGGAACTGTGAACAAGCTGAGCATTTTATCTCAAGGTTACTTCTTTTATTACCTTCATTATGTTGTTGTGAACTGTTGTTGGCTATTGGTGTTAGACTCCGACCTTTGTTCCAGTTCGTCACTACTTTCAACCTAAGGTTTGGTTTGTTACTCATTGAGTACATAGGGTCGGTTGTACTCATACTATACTTCTGCACCTTGCATACAAATATTGGATGCTGATGTTGCTGTGTTCGACGGGGGTTGGATTTGGAGATGTACCTACGTTCAGGTTATAGCTGCCTCTTGTTCACGGTAGCTCTAGACTTATGAAAGATCTGTTCATGTATATTTCAAATAGATGATATACTTTATTTCATATCAACTTTTGTGAATTCTAAATCTTAGACGCTCATGATTTGTACTACCAGTCCTTGGGAAATGTATATGATTCAGATATTTTCTTTACTTGTCTTATTAAATTTCATTAGAATTGGATAGTTATTAATTGGCTTACCTAGCAGGTTGGGTTAGGTGCCATCACGAGTAGTTGGATTTTGTATCGTGACAAGTTGGTATCAGAGATCTATCTTCTGGAGGCTACAAGACATTTAGGATATACTTACCATCTTTATTTCCTTATCATGCGACATTAATTCAACTTGAAGTATAACATTTTGAACTCCTTCCACGTATTTGTATGCGCATGTGAGCGCTCGGTATCAGATATGCATCGATGACCTATGATTCATGGATGAGGAGCGAGATGTGATTTTGGTGTGCTGATGATGGTCCAGTTTGGAGGACTTGAGGCCATGTTTTGACTGTGGCTTGAGCACAGAAATTTCAGCTGTGGGAGCACATTCTTTTGGACTTATAAGTCCTGTAGTGTCCCTATTAGTGGAATTTTTGGCTCGATGAGTGGTAGGATGACTATATAATGAGTATGATGTGACTGTGGGAAGTGTTCAGATTGTTTGAATGTGACGAAAAAAGTATGATGAGATGTAAATTGGGTGCTTGATTTCTATCCTGATTTGATGTATAGACTCGAGTTATAGGTGTGTTGAAGGACCTTTCATGTTGGTTAATTATGGAATGAACTAGATTCTCATGTCTTGTTGATGAGTTTAGAATCAGGAAGATTTAGTGATTGTATAGTAGTTGTGATTATAGAAAGGTATAAAGAGATGTCAGCTTGAGGAAAAGTAGGTACGTTATCTCCTGCGGGGGTGTCCTGAGGTTGTGCAATCCCTATGTTATTTTGTAGAGAGTTATCTTTTACCAGTGAATTATATGTGTTGCAATTTTAGTTTGAATCTCTTAGAGGAGTTGGCTTGACGGTTACAAGGATGAATGCAAGATTTACAAATAGTTTGAAGTATTAGATGGTTTGTATTATAGGAGCTCATGAAGGATTTAGTTGAATCTCATTGTGATATTATGGCAGTAATAGTGTATGGGCATTGTGAGTTATTATATGTTTTGATCTATGGATTTAGGCCAAATGGGGGAGTCTGCTATTGACGATTTGATTGCATGGTTATGTGTTGTATCGCTTTCTGTCTGAGGCATACTTGTAGATCAGTTATGACTAGTAGATGTTGGTTTTGAGAATGAATTAAGCAAGGGAATTTCTGGATGCATAACGTATTACACTTTATGAGTATATGGGAAATCGTGAATGATTGAGTTGTTATTCATAAAGGATGTTGTACGCTTAGAGTAGGAAATTGCTCGGTTGCTTAGAGGTTTAGATTATTTCCTTAGGTGTTGTCTTGCTAATGGGGCACAGATTGTTCGGCCCGTTTGGTGCAATGCAATTGAGAGTTGAGCAGAGTGGAGGACTCTCGAGAATGTTCTAATGGATTAAAGATTTATATGTAGCAATTGAGAATTTTTTTTGGATTTGTATATGGGTAGAATATGAGATTTATGTTGGATAATGTCAAGACCTGTGGAATTTCTTTATCATTGTGTATTATATACTTTAGTATCAAGGAGGTGAAGGAAACAATTTTAAGTTCACATAAGGTCTCTTCAGAGTGGGTGTATCGGTTATTGTGCTTTGGGGTGTTTAAGAGGGAATGCATCGGCTTATGGGCCTTAGGGCGATGCGATTTTATTCTAGGATATTGTGGGGTGAATTTTGGTTAAGGATCGAGGTATTTTGGCAAGGAGAAGTATCACCTTGTGGGTAATTCAGAAGGAACTCAGAGAATTAGGACATCTTGGTAATAGGCTGGATCATCATGTAATGGATATGATTGGCTCTTTTGGTTCTTACGACATGGTGAGTCTCTACAGGTGTTTTGTGGCAATGCTCTTGGGTTTTGGCGATCCACGTGGCTTGGTGGAGTTAGAGAGATTTGGTTAAGATGGTTTGGTTAAGCAAATGGATTCCAAAGGGTTCTCGATGATTTCTATCACGGTTCGAGGTGGATATTTCCTACTAGCGTGAGGAACATATTGTGATTTTCTCTTGGATGGGATCAAATGGAAGGTTCCTGGCTAATTGAGTATGTAGTTTGATTGTGGCTCGGATTGGATTATGAGATTCTCATACTTTTCATATGATGGCATGATAGATGTGGGATTGAGATTTGCATATGCAAATTCACGGGTCACTTTTTGGACGGAAGGAAATAAATTCTTAGGCAACATGGACGATTTTTGATGTTTAGATGAATGCTATTACTACTTGGTATTGCTTGAGAAGGGTACGCATTTTAGAAAGTGAACTTTGTATTGATTTTCGGATGCTTAATTGGTATTCCGGTACTCGTCTGGCTGATCAACTATTGATATTCAAATTTTACTATGTGGCACAGAAGAATTATAAAAGTATTCCTCATGGGATGATTGTGTAAGAGAGATGTGTTAATTCATTCGAGTGGTGGATTTGGGATCAGATAAGGTGATTCGTGTGTTTACGAATTTGGAGACTGGGAGTTCTTAGAGACATATTGTTTCGTGGTTTTGGACTGTGAAGTTATGGTCAAAGCTAGCCAAATGATAGTAAGTGATATAATTAAATCATTCTGGACCTTCGGAGGGTTATTTATCTATTATGGATGGCCAGAGTTGATTTGGGGTTCATTGATAGGCCCAATAAGCATGTATATTCTACACCGGGTCAGATTGGTCGACTCCGTACTTCTATTATTGAGGGATGTTCCATTCGGTTGGTGTTGAGCTTATTCTTGTTCTGATATGTTCTATGAGTTACCCTTCTATGCCACGAGGGGTTGTGATTCATTGATCCCATGCACACATGGTGCGGTTCTATTGGGGCCTTTTAGAGGAATTTGAGCGAGATAGGTATCTGGGCGTTGAATGATTGATTGCGCATTGGTTATGTTCTTTCAAGTTTGTATAGTATTATGTCATTTGCTTCTCTATGGTTATGGTCATGCACCTTAGGTACTTGATGTCAAATTGCGCGTGGTTATTGATTTTGAGCATGGTGACTGAGGTATATCATACGTACCAGTGTTTGGATGGGGTCACACATTGCAACGGAGTTATGCTGAGATATGCTCTTTTGTGTTAGATTCATGTGTTGCGGTTCTACAGTGTGTGATGGGTTTTTAGCATTGCATTGTGGCGATACTTGTTGAGCTTGCGAGACGGTTTTCTCATTTGAGTCATATTTCATTTTTTGGGTGCATTGAGTTATTGGGAATTGGTGTACAGATTGCATGGTTTACAGCTCTAGGTCATATTGGTGTCATATGTCAATATGATGGTTGTGTTTGGCGCGATGAGTTCATTGGAGGATGATTGCTATCAGATCTTATTGTGGTATATTTTGAAGGATGACACCGGAAGTTGGCTTAGAAAGTGGCTATATTTCTTGTTGAAGGAGGGAGAGTTCTATGATTTGTTGATTTGATAAGTCTTTACGAGTTTATACATGTTTGTTTAATCATCGACAATGTACAAAGGTTTTAGAATGTGTTTTTGTTTGATATGGGGTTTATTACCAGTATTGGGTTGTTTTGAGCAACTACGGTGATCGAAAATTTTGCTACGAGTATGAGAGTCGTGTGGTGAGTCATGTGATTACATCTGGGGTTATGTTTATTGCTTGATACAAGTTGTTCAGACTTGTATAGTGTGTAGATTGCGAGGTTCGAGGCTTGTAGGAAATTTCGAATGTTGGAAATTGGATTCTAGATTTACGGGCTAAGGTTGAAGTAAGGATATTTAGTATGTTGTGTTGTCAGGACTATATGGAATACGGTGACGTGGGATCACCCCAGGGTATGTGAATTGTAAGTTACACGGTGATCTGACGGCTTAAGAACAACTCTGGGCACATTCGAGGACGAACGTATGTTTATGTGGGGGAGGATATAATAACCCGACCGGTCATTTTGAGCATTTGCACTTCGCTAGGTAGTTTACGAGCATGAGTAGCACCGTATGATGTATTATAATTTGTGTGAATCATCGGTGTTAGTTTTCAGGTTGTTAGGAAGATTTAAATTGAAAGAGTTGACCAAGTTTGAATTTTTAGTATTTGACCTAAGACTGGAGTTTTGATGGTTTCGTTAGGTCCGAACGGTGATTTTGGACTCGGGTGTATGCCCGAATTTGCATTTGGATGTTTCTAGAAGGTTTCAGCACAAATTGGCGAATGTTGGAAATTTAAAAGTTTGGAAAGTTCATAAGTTCGACCAAGAGTTGACTTTGATTATATTGGATTTGAATTGTGGTTCCGGGAAATGGAATAGCTTTGTTATGTCGTTTGGGACTTGTGTGCAAAAATTTGGGTTCATTCCGAATTGATTTACTATGTTTCGGCATGGGTTTTGAAAGTTGAAAAGTTCAAAGTTCATCAAGTTCGAATTGAGGGGCGATTCGTCATTTTGATATTGTTAGGTGTGATTTGAGGACTCGATTAGGTCCGTGTTATGTTATGGGACTTGTTGGTATAGTTGGACGGGGTCCCGACGTATCACCCCGCAAATTCAGATTAGTTGTGGATCCGTTAAATGAGTATTAATGTGACCTTTTAGACATGTGAAGTCCTATCGGGATGAGTATGAGTAAAACAATTATTTTAGAATCAAGACCGAGAGTGAGGTGCATAAAATTCAATAGAATCAACTAAGTTTATGGGAGGTTCGACTTATGGCCATAGACAGTGCAAGGCCATAAAAACTCACGGCCATAGACAGTGCAAGGCGCTATCCAGGGCACTAACATCAGCACCCCTAATAGTGCAACACATTGTCTAGGGCATCAACCTCAACACCCCAGACAGTACAAGGCACTATCCAGGGTATCAACCTCAGCACCCCAGACAGTGCAAGGGATTGTAATTTTGGTGCCTATGATGGTGCCTTGTACAATTATTTTGGCGCCCCTGACGATGCCTCGCGCCGACGATGTATATTCGAGCTATTTTTATTTTTCTCCTCAATTTTGGGATGTGTTCATTTATTTAAAAGCCCTACCTCTTTTCCTCACACCCCAAACATGAAAACTTACTCTAGAAAGGGGAGCTCTCAAGAACCCAACTTCCCCAAGGTCCCTCCATTATCCAAGGTAAGTTCTAGTGCTGATTCTAAGTTAATTTCATTTGTACAACACCTTATTAACATGAGTATATCCTTCAAATCATTAGATATTTGATCGAGACATCATTGTTGAGAAAAGAAACCCTAGAACTGGAGTTCAAGAGTATTGAATGTCAAAAAGGTAATGTTTCTACTCCCAAATCATTTATACTTGTGAATTGATGAGTTCTTGGGAGAATAGTAAATGGGTTTGATAAAGAGAATCATATGAACTATGCTAGGGTTTTGGGTTGTTGACTTATGATTGTTGTAAACATTTGGGTGATGAGAAATGGTGTTAGTTACATCTATTTGGGATTTTAGAATCACCTAGAAGTAGAATGAGAATTAGGTGAAGAAAGCACCATTTATAAGGGATATGAGGCTTTACGCTTATAAGTTGTTTGATAAACTGCCTAAGTGACTAAAACATGAGCATTAGTGCTAATATTGGTTCCTCTTGATATATATTGACATAGATTATCGTTAAAAGAGGCGGCGAACATTTTGATATGCTTAATTGGGCTAGCATCAAGGTATGTGAGGCTAACTCTCTATGTTTGGGAATGTTAATGATTCTTACTACACTACGTTTCTTTTACGATATTACTAATTGCCTCAAAAATATAGTTAAGCCTAGTTTCTTGAATAGTTGCTGAACTTCTATTCTCTAGATTTGTAACTCGTTCATGACTTTCATTCTGAACATTATGAGATCAGTGCATAATCATTATAGACTTGGGTTTGATTCCCATGAGTCTCAGTCTAGTTCTATTCAGCATTCCAGTATCATGTAACTCAGTATGATTCGGTATTTTAGTAACATATATTGCAGTATGATTCTCAGTTTCTGATTTTAAATCCCTGAATGTTGAACACTTGTATTTGGGCCCGAGGCTTTATGCTTTATGCATATTTGGACCTGAGGATGCAGTTTATGCTTTATGCATGTTTGGGCCTGAAGCCGCAGTTATGTATACGTATACTTGGGCCCGAGACCGCAGTTTGTGCACATATATATTGGTCATGAGGCCGCAATTTATTTATTCAGATAAACAAGTGGTTCATAATTTATAAGAGGGAGTATTCATATCATTACTTCCTTTGTTCAGTTCAGTGATCAGTTATTATTTCAGCTATCAGTTATTAGTTATCATTTCAGTTTCAGTTTCACCAGTTATAATTTCAGTTTTATGTTATCTGTTCTCAGTTATCAGCTCAGTTTCAGTTTAAGCATTTGAAGTTCTTTGTTTCAGTTGTTTTGCATACCAGTGCAATTCAAATGTACTAACGTCCCTCCCCGGGGCTTGCACCTCACGATGCATGTAATAATTTTTAGGTTAACGATTCAGAGCACTAGGATTCTCATACCAGCTAATTAGTAAGCCCCACTTCTTTCAAGGCATTATCATTACTTTATAGTCTTTTAATATTTTCAGACAGTCAGTATTTTCAGTACTTTATTATACGCTTCATAGACTAGAGTAACCGTTAGAAAGAGTCACATGCCTTTTATTTTAAGTAATGTTGACTACAAATATGTTTCAGACTTGTATTAGTATTTCCACACTTGATTTATATCATTCAGACTTTCAGTATATTAGTATGTGTTAGTTTATCTTCTGCATTCAGTATGTTATGATATCACATGTTGATTCAATCAGCCAGCTGGTTCGCTCGGTCACATGTAGTCAGGCATCGTGTGCCATGTTACGTCCAGGCCCAGGTTCGGGGGGTGACACCTGAGTGGCCCGCGTGAGTTTCGGACGAGGTTCAGATCATTTTCATTTCATGTTGCATTGATGAAGGTATGCTAGTTCTGGTGCTCCCACATCTGCTGAAGAATGGACGCAGATGCGAGTTTGCAGATACAGACAATTAGTCACAAGAGCGCAAACAAGATTGGATGGGGATCATCGCAGATGCGGAAGAAGAGGCTCACCTGCGAGTGTGCATAAGCGAATCATTTGGGCACAAAAGCAGGGTCTTGCATAGGAGCAAAGAGGAGCTCATACTTGCGATGTCGTAAAAGTGAAAATTGTTCCGCAGGTGTGAGGGTTCGACTGGTTAGTTGTGGTTGCAAAATCGTGATGTTGTCATTGAAGCGACATTGAAAAAGCGACTATTTTCTTCGCAGATGCGAACATTGCCAGGAAGAAGCTATAAAAATTGAGGTTTTGGTTCGTCTATCATATTTTGAGATGTGCTCGGATTCAGGCAACTTTTGAAGCAATTTTCATCACAAGGATTGGGGTAAGTAGTCTACACTTGGTTTTGATTTTATTTCATGAATCTATCTTCATTTTTGCCAATTGGTTGATGAATTTTAAGGAGAAATTGGGGTTTTTTGTCTAAAACTTCACAAAGTAAAATTTCGGGTTTTGAACATCGATTTAGATTCGAATTTTAGTGAAACATGTATGGTTGGACTCGTAATCGAATGGGTTGTTGGATTTTATAAGTTTTGTCGTGTTTCGAGGCATGAGCCGGATTGTTACTTTTGGCCGATTTTGGCTTTTGATTAAGGATTCAACCTTTATCATTTAGAATTGTTTCCTTAGGCATTAACTAATGTATATGAGTTTCTTTTGGCTAGTTTCGAGCCATTCAGAAGTCGGTACATGCAGGATAGCATTTTTGGAGCATCGATGGGCCTTGCTCGGTATTGGATTTGGCTTGTTCAAAGTAAGTAACACTTCTAAACTTGATGCTGAGGGTGTGAAACCCGGATTACGTGTTATGTGTTTGGTGTTGAGGTGGCGCACATGCTAGGTGACAAGTGTGTGGGCGTGCACCGTGTGAATTGTAACTCCATTATTTCTGTGGCACTGTGTAGTTACCTGATCTTATCTATAAACATGAAATATTTACGTACTAGAGCTAATGAGCCGTGGTCCATGTTGGAAACTATGTCTAGGACATATGATTATTCAGTTTAGACCCACCGTGGTCATTTCTGTTGTTGACTTATCAGCTTACATTGCATTTACATACTCAGTTATACGCATTCACATGCACATCATATTTCAGTCTCTATTACCATTTATTGATACATCACATCATTATTTTTGGGCTAATTTTTCATGACATTGATAGCCCGAGAGACTGGAATATTGATGACTGAGTGAGGTCGAGGGCCTGATGGTGAGGATGTTTATGGGATCGGGCTGCACGCCGCAATATGTTTTATTGATTTATTCCATGATTAGCTTGTTGTATCGCTTGGGCTGAAGGAGACCCTCCGGAGTCTATACACACCCCCAGTAAGCGCATGTACCTACTGAGTGCGAATGCCGAGTGGCGAGTAACCAGTACCGAGTTCTGAGTGCTGAGTGACTTGGAGGACTGAGTAACTGTGAGGACTGAGTGACTGTGAGGATTGAGTGATTGGGAGGACTGAGCGCATTGATGCATCGAGAGTATGCATATGGTTTTATGATTATATGGTATTACAGTTGGCATACATACACTGACATGTAGGCATAGAGATAAACTTTCCTCGTGCCATTTTAAATGAAACATTTACATGTTGAAAGCCTTTGGAAAAAATTACAGTTTTCAAACTATATTCATATTTTTGGCGATTTCGATATAAGATTTGGTTTCCACTGAAATACTTGAAAAGCAGGCCTATTTTTCTGGAACTATGAACGAGTTGAGCATTTTATCTCCGAGTTACTTCTTTTATTACCTTCATTATGTTGTTGTGAACTTTTGTTGTCTATTGGTGTTGGACTCCGACTTTTTTTCTAGCTCGTCATTACTTTCAACCTAAGGTTAGGTTTGTTACTCATTGAGTACATGGGGTCAGTTGTACTCATACTACACTTCAGTACCTTGCGTGCAAATGTTGGATGCTGATGTTGCTGTGTTCGAGGGAGTTGGATTTGGAGATGTACCTGCATTCCGATTATAGCTACCTCTGGTTCATGGTAGCTCTAGACTTATGAAAGATCTGTTCATGTATATTTCAAATAGATGATGTACTTTATTTCATATCAGTTTTTGTAAATTCTAAATCTTAGATGCTTATGATTTTTACTACTAGTCCTTGGGAAATGTTTAAGATTTAGATATTTCTTTACTTATTTGTCTTATTACATTTCATTAGAATTGAATAGTTGTTAATTGGCTTACCTAACAGGTTGGTTTAGGTGCCATCACGACTAGTTGGATTTTGGGTCGTGACATTTATCGTTCAAGAGTTTTATTAGAATATTTAACATGAAGAAAATAAGTCATTTAACCATCAATTCATGAACTAACAAGACAAGTATATGACTAAGGCTCGACAAAGAAGCTCAAGATGGAAAAACAATCATGTATGCCCAAATCACACGTCATAACTCTAGGCATGCTTCTAAGCCACAATTACAAGTCATCATGTAGTCATAGAATCAATAAAAAAAATTCAGATAGTCAAAACAAGGCATAATCTTAAGCCAACATTTACCGGACATGGCCTACCTAGCAATGCATATATGCTCATCTCCTTGCATATACGCGGCTCCTAAGTCGAGAAACAAGTAGAAAATAGATTACCTATGGGGAGAATTCACTCTTACAAGGATAGACAAAGGACTTATCTCCACCAGATAGTCTTCAACCTTCCAAAATATCCTTCCCTTTTAAATCAACATCTAAACGAGTCAAATCTAGTCAAATACAAATCAATAATGTCAAACCAATCCATAAATTCAATTCCAAACAATAAAGCTTCAATCTTTAATCAAATCTCCAAAAGTCAACAAAATTTAACCAGGACCACGTGGTCAAAATGTAAGGCCCCGTAAAATTTTGTGCTTGAAACCTAGTAGCTCATAGTGTCAAGGTCCGAATATTGTGTTAGGAATGTGTAGAATTCTTCACGGAGAGCTTGCGAGCTGCGGTTCGGACCCTCGGTGGTGATCTAAGCTTTAAAAATCAAAATAATAAATTTTTCCAGAAAATTGTCGTTTCTGCGGTCAAGAATGCGGTCGCAGATCAGCTATGCGGACCGCATTCATACCGCAGAGTGTAACAGAAGATTTGTCAAAAATTGAAGTCAAAATGCGGTCAATTCTGCGGCGCATTATGCGACCGCAGAACATGAATGCGGACCGCATTATTGTCGCAGATCGTGTCAGAACATTTAGTTTTTGGGAGCAATTCTGCGGTCCATTATGCGGACCGCATGTTAACTTTGCGATCGCAGATGCGACCGCAGACCCGACTCGGCCCAGATTTTCTAATTTTTTTAACCCGATCTCTTCTTCAATAAAACACCCCAACACTTTATTTTTACATATATTCTGAGCAAAATAAGAGAGAGGGAGGAGAGATTCTTGAGGGAAAAACCTATCCTCTTCAAAGATTGTTCTTCTAATGGCTTGGTCCGGAAAATTCTAAAGCAAGTGTCTTCTTCCCCAAATTCTAAAGGTAAAAACCC
>MU701269.1:0-27579 GCA_026770625.1 Nicotiana glauca | reverse complement strand
CACTGGCCGTTTGGTGAGCCCCTTTCCTCTCGGGGCCCTGCGTGGCTCATGCCACTTCTATTTTTGGAGTCTTATTTTCGTTTATGTGTAAGGTATAGCCGAAGCCTTGTTACCGGCAAGTACTTATTATCCTATCATATCTTAGAGGCTCCGTAGACAGAAAACGTGGGATTATGGACTTATGTAGATATATGTCGGGCCTTGTAAGTTGTAAATTTGTTAAGTAATTAAGCATGTTGTGAATGTTTGAAAAAGTGTGATTTCAACTATAAACTTCTTAATCCGTTGGTTAATAAGTGATGAAAAATACAGCGGTAACACGTGGGTTAGGAAAGGCACCCAGGTCCGCTTGACTGGGGCTACCCGGTCGGGCGCCGGTCATGTCCCTCGATTTGGGGCGTGACACAAAACCCGAGTTAAAGGGTTGATCCTGACTACCCACAACTCCATGAGTCTAAATATATGATTAGATTTAAAAAATGAGACAAATTGGACCTTCAAATCCCTAAAATACACCCTCTTAAGTTATAGACAAAACCCTAAATTTTCCTTCAAAAATCAATGTTTTAGGTGTAGGAATCTATAGGGAATTAAGATATAAAAGCCAAATACAAGAAAATTGCGTACCTTCAATGTAGTAGTGAATTTTCTCTCCAAAATCTCTACCTCTCAATGTCCAAGGTTCAAAATATGAGAGAATGGGTAAAATCTTGAAATATTAACATTTAAGTGTTCTGCCCAGTGGTATGCATCGTGATCACGACACAACCTAAAAGTCCACCCACCTAATGCGCTACATTGTGAATGCAAAGTCCCCCCTTACGAACATGATGCCTGACCTGCTAAGCCTACACGAACGTGAGCCCTGCTTCGCAAATGCGAAGGCAATCCTTCCGACTATTACCACTCAACCGTGAACACGCCCCCTGTACGCGAATGTTATGCTCATGCTCCCATCTCTTTGCGAATGCAGCTCCATCCACGTGAAAGCTAAGATGAAAATCGTTCCTCCCAACTCCCCTCTTCCATGATCATAAGACAAGCTCCACAATCACAAAGCGCTGCTCAACACCAGAAAGCCAGCAACTCCAAACCAAAGGGAAATGGTTCAAAACCACCCTGAAGCACCCCTAGGGACCCCATACAATCACGTCAACAAGTCCTAATACCTTATATAAACTTGTCCAAATGCTCAAAACACCACACAAACATCAAAACAAAGAATCAACGTCAAAACACAAGTTAAGCTTCTCTTAAGTTCAATAACTTTCAACTAAGCGTCCAATTCAAGCCTAAAAAATCCGGATTACATTCAAATCCCAAATGACAAAAAGAAACTACTTCAAGTTCCAAACAATAAATCAAATCTGATATCATCAAATTTAACTCTCGGTCAAACTTAGGAACTCTCCAAACCTTCATATTCCAACTTTCGATAAATAGCGCCAAAACATCCTAAGAAGCTCCAAATTTAGTTACGAACATATGTTCAAGCCCAAAATGACCATATAAACATATTGGAACCATCAAATCACCATCCAAGGTCATTTTTTAAAGGCGAATGGTCAAATTTTATAATTTAAGCTTCCAAAATGAGACTAAGTGTCTCAAACCTTCCTGAAAACAAAACCAATTATCCCTTCAAAGTCACAAAAGAACAAACATTCATTCTGTTTTATAGAGACCCGGGGAAATTCTATATAATAATAAATGTAGAAAGGTGAGGGTGAGGTACTTTCCCCGGCATACGGAAAGAAAATCCAGGATGACGGCTTTCAAAAGGCGAGTAAGGGACGGGGAGAGGGAGGCTCTCGAAACCAAACGAGACTAGAAAGAACATGGGAATTAGCAAACATACAAGAAGCATCAAGTAGGAGAACAAGGCTTAAATACACATAATGTCCGGATGGATCATTACAATAAATAAATATTTCCTACAAAATTGCCTCAAATCAAACTTCAAGACCTAAAAAATGGTGGAATTAACAAATAAATCCTAAACTCAGCCATTATACCTTGGTCGAATCCTTTATCGTGATCTCAACTAGAGCCCCCGTGATTTGCAATCGAGCGAGACCCTTTCGCGATTGTGACCACTCCATCACGTAACTACAAAGAACAAACCTGACCTAGAGCCCACCCTAAAGCTACATGTCCACGATCCCTTACACAGGAGATTGCAAAGCATAGAAGGATTACCTTCTGTGATCGTAACCCAGTGCCTCGCGATAACAATATATTGTATTGGCACCTTCAAGTTCATAAACTACAATGTTGGTTCTTGATGTGTTGAAACACCCCTGAGTCCCTCAAGTCCCAAACCATTCAAACAAGCCAAATATTCCCTCCGTTCACTTTTACTTGGCACGTTTTGACTTTTTACCCCTTAAGAAATAATAAATAAAGTGCATAATTTACCATGATACCCATATTAATTGATGTATATTTTTAATAGATTTGAGTAAATAATTTGAAATGAGTTATTAATACTATGGGTGTAATAGGAAAACATTTCCCTTGATATGTGAAAAGTAAGGCTGTATTGTGGTATGGGGCCAGCCCGGGACCGGCCCCAGGCCCGCGAGCCCACATGGGATTTGGGATAAACGGGCTAGCCCGTATGGTCCGGGTCCAAGCGGTCCTAGGAGCCCACTGTGGTCCAGTCCAACATGTAGAGACCGTGAGCTCGGGACTGGCTGGCGGGACTAGGCCAGTTCAATCGGGCCTAACGGGCCCAACGACTATTTTTTTTTAAAAAAATTGGCCAATGGTTGGAAATTTAAGAACTAGCCATTGGCCTACCAATTTAGCCGTTTGGCTTTTTTAAAAAATAGCCATTTGATCCTCAAACTTTGTTTTAACCCCAAACTTTTTATAATTATACTATTTCCCTATTCTCAACTATAAATACCCCCTTCTTCTTTCATTTTTACTCACAAAATCATCAATCTCTCTCTAATTTTCTTCTATAATTGCTTACTTTATTATTGCAATTTATGAAAATTTGTGAAGTTGGTGAATTGAAGTATTCAAGTCTTCAACGATATACAATTTTCAAGAAGTTGTTCGTTAATAAAGTAAACTTTTTCCAACTCTTAAGTTATAATATTATAGTTTTATTTGTTTTAATTTGTACAATTATAATTAATATGGCCTTTTCTTTGAAAAAAATATTTGGTGGTAAGGGAAAATCTAAAATTGGTGAATCTAGTGGCCAAGCTACTACTCCTATCCCGGCTCCCCGACCTAGATTTGTTACCCGTCCTCTTCTACCTGTTATTCTTGATAGTGATAACCCTTATTTTCAATTTACCGATAGTCAATTTTACCATTATATTGCACCAGGTTAACAATTAAATGATGAATACATGAATACTCTTTATGGTAATCCAACTATCGATAAAAATGATGATTTAGATGAAACGCAACTGGATTTAGATGATACACCTACTAGTCCTGTAATTAACCCAACTGATAATAATCCAAATGATGCCCTGCCTGACCCTCATGTAGTAACCCCTACTTTTAATAGACAACCTTCTAGACGGTGCGAAATGTCTCTTGTTTTGCACTTTTTTATTCAACTAAGAGATCAAAATAAGGCTAAGTGTAAAACTTGTGGGACTTTGATGGCTCATAAATTTACTGGAGACCGTAGCGGTACGAGTAGTTTGACTAGACACATAAAGACACACCCTAAAGATAAAGCTAGATTTCTTCAAATGAAAGCTGCGCAAGAGGGGGCAAGTGTAGGTACTTAGGTTAAAACTAGTACCAGTCAAATCTAGTTCAACCTTGAATTAACACTGTTACCGGTGGCATTTATATTACGGTCCAAATAAAGATCGTGAAGAATTGGCAAAAATGGTTACTGTTATGTGCTTACCCTATAGTTTTCCTTTTAACCCTCACTTTGTGCATTATATTAGAAGAGTTTTTAATCCTACTTATAAAGGATGGCCTCGCACAACCTTAAAGAGCGATATTTATAAATATAAACATGAATATGAACAATATTTGCACTATTTATTTACTCATATAAGTTGTCGCGTTACTATTACTACTGATATTGGTAGAAATGATAATGACTGT
Organism: Nicotiana glauca; assembly: GCA_026770625.1. Taxonomy (NCBI): domain Eukaryota; kingdom Viridiplantae; phylum Streptophyta; class Magnoliopsida; order Solanales; family Solanaceae; genus Nicotiana; species Nicotiana glauca. Next base: position 23,487 of record MU701269.1, on the reverse strand, counting down.
GATTATCTTACTGTTACCACTCATTGGATTGATGCGGAATGGATAATGCAAAAGCGCATTATTGCTTATAGAATAATTAATTCACGCTATGCAAGTAAGTTTATTGCTAACACAGTTGCAGATATTTGTAGATATTTTTGCATTAAAGATAAAATAATATCAATTTCAATGGATAATGCTTCTAGTAACACTAATTCTATAGGCTTGCTTACAACTACACTAAATCCTGTATTTAGTAATATTTTCCATGTTAGATGTATTTATCATATTTACTATTTAATCGTCAGTGATGGTATGAGAATTTTAAATGTTGAAATTGAGAAGGTTAAAATGTCTCTTAATTGGCTTTTTTATTCAAACCGTAGAAGTACACTTAGAGAATATTTTAAAAAATATGATGAATTTGGCCTTAGAAAAAGAAAGGTTCCTAAACCTTGTCCGACTAGATGGAATTACATGTATGAAAGTTTAGTTGTTGCATATGAATATAGAAACCCAATAAACGCAACGTTTAATGCTCGTGTCGGTGGTGGTGATGATGATGATGGTGATGATGATGATGAGCACCTTACAAATCAGGATTGGACTAATGTTAAAATTCTTGTAGAATTTTTAGAACAATTTCATGTTGCTACAAATGAATTATCTGGACAATATTATCCTACTATTTCTAACTGTTTAGTTTATATTGCAGAACTTGCAAATTTTTTTACTCAAATTTTAGAGGGTGGGATAATTTATCAACTTGCTATTGATTCTATGAAAGATAAGTTTAAAACATATTTTTTTCCTACCCCTATTTATGGTGTTGCTGCCATGTTAAATCCTACCATGAAATTAGGAGGTCCTCACTTTTGGTATACAAATATTTATAAGGCTTTATCACTTTCAGATGAGGAATTCGCTACACTTGCAGATGCAAAAGCCTCAATTAAAATAAATTCTCAAACAATTTGTAATGCTTATCAACTTGTCTTAGATCATGCTAGATCAAATGTTCCAACTCCTACTTCGTCTAGTTCGCATTCATCTAAAAGAACTGCGGGCCTAAAAACACTTAGTTCTTGGATGGGGTTCAGGGGTTCTCAAGGTGATAATATTGGTGATAGCTCACAACTAAATGAGCTTCATGTTTATTTGTCGCATGGACTTGAATCAGAGAATCCCGACGGCTCCTTTGATGTTTTGGAATGGTGTAAGGACAAAGAAAAACACTATCCGGTTCTTTCAAGGACGGCTTGAGATATTTTAAGTATTCAAGCTTCAACAGTGGCATCAGAGAGCGCTTTCAGTCAAGCGAGACTTCAAATCGGTGATCATAGAGCGCCTATGAGGGAGAGCTTGGAAAAATCAGTACTTTCAGAGATTGGATCCGTTCGGAAAGAAGAAATTTTAGACTTGTTGAATCACAATCGAAGATAGATGAAGCTTATGAAGAAATGCTAGCGGAACTTGCGGAGGATGCTGCTTCGCCCAGAAGCATTGATGAACAAGCTTCTTTTCTGCCACCGCCAACGAAAATTCCTCTGAACCTTGAAGGATTTATGAAATTTGTTAAAGATAATATGTAGACTAATATGTAACTTGTATTTTGGCACATCTTCATTAGTTTTTTTTCCTTTTAATGGTGGTATTAGCACCGTGTTGTGCTCATTCCATTGGGGGGAGGAAGACTAAGAAAGATATTGTCATTTTTTGTTAATGTCGTAATAATAAAATTTATAAGGCATTCCTTTGAATATTTTTTTACAATTTTTTTGTGTTTAAATTTGAATTAGAAGATTTAAGTCATAATTATATAATATAATTTACAAGAAATTGCCTTAGATAAAAAAATTTCAAAAAAAAGATAGTTTGGAACACTTAGGCTCGTTTAGGCCCGTGTGCCCGACCCACTTAGCCCGTGCCCATGTGGGCTTAGGACCATAATGGGTCGGTTCCATCTTCGAGGACCGTTAAGCCCGGGACCGTTTGGCTCGGGACCGTTTGGGCCCGCCAGAGCCCAGGACCATTTGGCCCGGACCATTTAGCCCATTTAGGTCCGGGCCCGGATCACATAACAGCCTTAGCGAAAAGTGACATGTAAAAGTGAAAACTTGTTTTTAAAATACTAGACAAGTAAATGTGAACGATAGGAGTACATCATATGAACCTATATGAAGTCTCAAATCAAGGAACATGGTTGCAAAAACTCATAACGAGGAGTTGAGACGTTGCACAAGTAACGAGAAATTAACGTAAGCATAATCAAGAACCTACTAGTTTATATTATAATTTTCAAAAAGTTGTAAAGGAAAACTTAGAGATTAATGATCAGGAAACGAGTGACAGAACATTAATAGCACTAGAATATTGTTAGTGCCAAACTAGCATGTCTTAGCTTCTCGTCTACAACCACTGAATGATCTGGAAATCTGTTGTAACATGCACATAAGTCATCAATTGAATATTACCGACACGTCTCGTATAGTCCCTCTAGTGTTGGGTCTATCGCATTTTCATAAAGAGAAGACACTATATAAATGTTGATTTGAGAAAGCTTGGAAGTGATGTTTGACGTAATCTTGGCACGTGTTTCCAGATCTGCGGTTTTAGAATGTGAATGTGATCCAATAAGTTTTTCACATAGAGAAGGAAGGGTATTCTTGGTGCAAATATCACAAACAAAATCTCTCTTCATAGTTGTAGCTATGAAGAGAATCAACAAAAGAAAAGATACAAGAAATGAGGGAATGAAAAAGAAGCTATTTCTTTATTTTAGTCACAACCTTAGCAAATATTATGATGCAGCAACCCTTATTTCTAGTAGAGGAAAAATGGGAAAACGATATTGAAAATGAATTACAATTTTTTGTGGGTCCCACTTAATTTTAAATTTTTAACTCTTTCTCTTTCTTCTCCTTTTCTCCTCTGTTTCTGTCGTTATCATCTTCTCCGATGAATTCAAAATTCAACCATTCAACTTTGATTTTTATAGCAAATTCAGATCCTTTTGTTTTTATCATGTCTATAAAGGTGAGGGAAAAATGTGGGTATATCTAGAATTAATCATTATTTTTTGCTGTGAAGCTACATTGACAAAGAATCTGAAAGAAAAAAATCAAGTTTAATTAGACATCGAGTTCCTCAACATTTTCACTATGTCAACTTCGAAATATGAGCTTCATAGAATATTTGGAGGTTTTCCATGTAATGTGAACCAGGAATTTAGGGGCTAAGTTGTTCCTAATGCTTGGTTGCTGTTGGGAAACAAATGGGAGAAAAAAAAACTACCAGTGTTGAGCAGCTTTTAAATATTGAAGTGGGTTTGAATTGAACTCCAATTTTTGTATTTGAAATCAGCTGTGTGTTGTTAAGTATACTTGACATTGAGTAGAAGAACTTATTTTGAAGTTTGAGAGCATTTCGATTGGTTTGGTTCGGATTGAATCGAGTTGTGGAGAAGTGAGGGATCTTTAAAATTAGGGTTGATAATTTGCCCAATTGGCATTAGAGAAGCAGAAGAACTGATGTTTTAAAAATAAGAAAGAGAAAAGTAAAAGAAAAAAGGAAAAAGAAATTAAAATATTTTTTTGGGTAGTGAATTTACAAAAATGCTGACATGTATTATTACGTGGCAATTTATTTGAGGGTCCTGGGTGCCACAGTGTTAAAACGTTAGCGTTAGGGGTATTTTTGCTTATTTTGTTAACGGTATGGTGGGGATTGAACGTATATTATAACGAGGGAGAAACGTGCATAAATGCCAATAGTACAGGGGCAATTATAGCCTTTTCCCCTATATTTTATAATTTTATTATAGGTCTTCGTACAACAAATGCATATTTTGTTAATCTATACCTAAATTTATCAATCAAAGCAAGTATATTCTATCAATAAGTGTAGTAAGAAGATAGAGAGACAAAGTTTCAAATTTTATATTGGTCAATAAAACTATTGTGAACCAAGCTGACTCCGTAAAGGCCTATGGGTTTAGAAGAGGAGAATGAGACGCGAGTCAGTTGGAATTATTGGGCTGAGTAAAATGTTGGAGAGTTTTATTTGGGATCCATGCCCATTTAGGAAATAGTTAAAAAGGACTAGTTAAAAAGGACTAGAGGCTAGAAAGAAGGGGGGATTTATACGAATTGTGTGGTTTAGTTTTATCTCTCTCATCTCGGCTATGTATATCTGAATTCCTCATCTCTTTCTGTATCAATCTCTATTTCTCACCTCCTTCTTTTTATTAGTTCTTTTATGTCATTTCAGTTGTTGTTTCCTATAATTCCGTTTAGTGATTGCAATACTACAAGTCATCTTCCTTGTGTGTGAATTGGTTAATTCGAGTTTGTTTCATTGGTGCTTTCATACAGATGTCTTGAATGGAGAACCAAATATGTTGAACTAACGAAGATTCAATTAAGGTCTTGCCGAAATTCGTCCATTGTTACATTAGTTGGTTGGAAACGTTGAAACGAGTAAGCCTACTCGGCTGGAATTTCGACATTCTATGGCGAGAATCCAAAATTATGTATTTCTCAAGTTGAATGGTACTTTAAATTCTATGGAATTTTAGAAAACAACAAGCTACTTCTCGCCTCGTCCTATCTCGATGGAGAAGTTTTGAAGCGATAGCAATGACTTTTCCGAAACAAGCCATTGGTGGAATGGAAACATTTTACCATGAAAGTGTTAATTCGCTTCCTTAAGCAACGTCTTAAGTTGCCGAAAGGTCATGTGGATGTGATATGGTGTCCATCTCATTCAAATGGTTTGGTATCCAATTTTGTTTACTTGGTTTGGTTTGGTAGTCAACCTTGTTGAATTGGTCAAATATTGGTAGCCAATTTTATTGACTTGGTTTGGTTTGGTAGCCAACCTTGTTGAAATTATGAAAGGGTGTGAAAATTGTCAAATATTGTAGGCTTTAGAGAGTGAGGTTTTAGCTATAAAAGGAGAGCTTTAACTCTCATTTCTACACACCAACAAAGAGAGAGCAAGGTATTCCATAATCTATAAGAAAATAGTTTGTGAAGAAAAATAGAGTGTGAGAGATATTGTAGTGAGGTGAAAAAAGCAAAAGAGTGTTTACTTCTTTTGAGGGTGTAGTGGTCTTAGGAGTGTTTTTACTCGTTACTACACAGTGTAAAATTCCTCTCTATAGTGATATCAGTTGCTTCTCTTGGCCGTGCTTTTTCCCTTATTCAGAAGGGTTTTCCACGTAAAATCTTGGTGTCATTTTTGCTGTATTTTTATTCTTGCTGATTTAACCATAACTTAGTGTTTCACGTTTATCACTAATACCGTGAATACTATTTTTACGAGGTTTATTCCCAACAAGTGGTATCAGAGCCAAGGTTCTGTCTGAGTATTCTCTGTGGTTGCATCATAGTCTGAACTTCCACATCAGAAAAAAATTACTTTAGTCTCACAATAAATAGTATTTATATTTGTGATAAAAAATGGTAGCCAACACTAGTAGAATGGTTACTTTGAATGTCACAAATTATGCCATTTGGAAGGGCAAAATGGAAGATTTTCTCTATGTCAAAAATTTTTATCAACCTGTCTTCGCTACTATAAAGCCTGAAAATAAATCAGATGAAGAGTGGAATTTGTTACACATGCAGGTTTGCGGCTTTATTAGACAGTGGGTTGACGATAATGTTTTGAACCATATTTCTGGGGAGACACATGCTCGGACCCTATGGGAGCACCTTGAAAGTCTGTATGCTTGGAAAACTGGAAACAACAAGATGTTTCTAATAAAGCAGATGTTGGGTTTAAAATACCATGATGGTTCCGCGATGACAAATCATCTGAATAATTTTCAGGGAATCATGAACCAGTTATATGCTATGGGTATTAAATTTGATGAAGAAATTCAAGGCCTGTTTCTACTTGTTTCCCTACCAGATTTTTGGGAAATTCTTAGAACTTCATTATCAAATTTTGCTCTGTATGGTGTGATCTCTATGGATCTTGCCAAAAACAGCCTTTTAAATGAAGAGATGAGAAGAAAATCTCAAGGTTCCTCCTCATCAGATGTCTTGGTGACTGACTCCAGGGGGAGAAGCAAGAATCGGGGTTCTCAAAATAGAGAACATAATAGAAGCAAATCTAGAAGCAGACTTAAAGATATTGAGTGCTATCATTGCGGGAAGAAAGGGCACACAAAGAAGTTCTGTCGGATTTTGAAAAATGAGAATAGAGACAAGGAAGAACAGAAAGAAGATGGAAATCGTGTGGCCACCGTCACTACAGAAGATCTTGTTACTGTCATTGATACAGATCTGATAAATATTGCTTGTGATGAGTCAAGCTGGGTTGTGGACAGTGGTGCCGCATCTCATGTGACATCAAGGAAAGAATTTTTCTCATCCTATACTCAGGGTGACTTTGGAACTTTGAGCATAGGTAATGAGACGGTATCTAAGGTGGCTGGTGTTGGAACGATTTGCTTGGAAACTAGTATTGGAACTAAAATAGTTTTAAACAATGTAAAACATGCACCTGATGTTCGTTTGCACTTGATCTCTGTTGGTGTTTTGGATGATGAGGGATATGTCAGTACCAATGGTGCTGGAAAGTGGAAGCTCACTAAGGGTTCCATGATTGTGGCTCGTGGGGAAAAGCGTCATGGTCTATACTGGACTACGACCTCTACCTGTGTTGATATGGTGAATGCCGTTGAGAGCAATAACTCTTCAACGTTATGGCATAAGAGGCTTAGCCATATTAGCGAGAAAAGACTAAATGTTTTGGCCAAGAAGAAATTGTTGTCAAATTTTAAAAGTGCAAAATTAGAAAAATGTGAGCACTGCTTGGTTGGAAAACAAAAAAGAGTTTCTTTCCAGTCTAATCCTCATTCAAGAAAGACAGAGTTGCTTGAGTTGGTACATTTAGATTTATGTGGTCCAATGAAGACAAGGACTTTGGGTGGTGCACTTTATTTTGCTACCTTTATTGATGACTGCTCAAGGAAACTTTGGGTCTACATCTTGAAGACCAAGTGCTAGGTGTCTTTAAGCAGTTTCAGGCTTTAGTTGAAAGAGAAACTGGAAAGAAGCTGAAGTGTATTCGTACTAATAATGGTGGTGAATATTGTGGGCCGTTTGACGAATACTGCAAGCACTTGGGTATCAGACACCAGAAGACTCCTCCAAAGACTCCACAGCTTAATGTTTTAGCAGAAAGGATAAACATGACCTTGATGGAAAGAGTCAGATGTTTGCTTTCTGCAACAAAGTTGTTGAATTACTTTTGGGGTGAGGCTTTGTTGACCGCCGCACATGTTATTAATCTATCCCCTGCAGTTGCTTTGCAAAGTGATGTTCCAAACAGAGTTTGGTATGGCAAGGATGTTTCCTATGACCACTTGAAAGTGTTTGGTTGCAAAGCTTTTGTACATGTGCCTAAAGATGAGAGGTCAAAATTAACTGCCAAGACAAGGCAGTGCATCTTCATTGTTTATGACCTTGATGAGTTTGGTTACAGGCTATATGATCCAATTGAGAAGAAGTTCGTGATAAGCAGTGATGTTATCTTCATGGAGGATCAAACCATTGAAGATATTAACAAGGCGGAGAAGCTAAAATCTCCAAGTTCTGAAGGTTTAGTTAATCTTGATCAAGTTCCTCATACAAAAACAGATGACGTTGGTAGGCTAAATGATGATGGTGATGCCCACAACCATATTCCAGATCAGCATATTGATGGTGATAACAATGCTAATGTTGATGAGGCAGATGTTTCTACTCACGAAGTTGTGGACGAGTTAGATATTCCACTCAGGAGGTCTTCTAGACCTCGTACTCTTTCCTCCCGTTATTCACCCAATGAGTATGTATTACTCACTGATGGGGGAGAACCTGAATGTTATGTGGAGTCCATAGAGGATGAGCACAAAGATCAATGGATTGAAGCCATGCAAGATGAGATGAAATCTCTGCATGAGAACCATACTTATGAGTTGGTGAAATTGCCTAAAGGCTTGAGAGCTTTGAAAAGCAAGTGGATGTTCAAAGTTAAAGCTGAAGAACATAGTTTGAAGCCCAGATACAAAGCTAGATTGGTTGTCAAGGGATTTAGTAAAAGGAAAGGTATTGACTTTGACGAAATATTTTCTCCTGTCGTGAAAATGTCCTCCATTCGGATAGTTCTTGGTTTGACTGCTAGTCTTGATTTGGAGATTGAGCAGATGGATGTGAAGACTGCTTTTCTTCATGGTGACTTAGAAAAGGAGATCTATATGGAACAACCTGAGGGCTTCAAGGTAAAAGGTAAAGAAAATCTTTTATGCAAACTTAAGAAGAGTCTATACGGTTTGAAACAAGCTCCCAGACAGTGGTATAAGAAGTTTGAGTCTGTTATGGGGGAGCAAGGCTACAAGAAGACTTCTTCAGATCACTATATGTTTGTACAAAGATTTTCTGATGATGACTTTATCATCCTCTTGCTATATGTGGATGATATGTTGATTGTGAGCAGAAATGCTTCCAAGATTGACGAGTTGAAGAAACAGTTGAATAAGTATTTTGCAATGAAAGACTTGGGTCATGCTAAATAGATTTTGGGCATGAGAATTACTCGTTCGAGAAACGAAAGAAAGCTTTACTTGTCACAGGAGAAGTACATAGAACGTGTACTGGAGCGCTTCACTATGAAAAGTGTTTGTATAATGGTATGCACTCGACCAGATATTGCTCATGTAGTCGGTGTTGTAAGAAAATTTCTCGAAAATCCAGGAAAAGAGCATTGGGAAGCTGTAAAGTGGATACTCAGGTATCTAAGAGGAAGCTTACACGAATGCTTATGTTTTGGAGGATCAAATCCAATTCTGAAGGGCTATGCAGATTCTGATATGACAGGTGACCTTGGTAACAGAAAATCCACTACTGGATATTTGTTTACTTTCTCAGGGGGAGCTATATCATGGCAGTCGAGGTTGCAGAAGTGTGTCGTACTGTCTACAACTGAAGCAGAGTATATTGCCGCTACCGAAGCTGGCAAGGAGATGGTATGGTTGAAGCGGTTTCTTCAAGAGATAAAATTATATCAAAAGGAGTATGTCGTCTATTGTTATAGTCAAAGTGCAATAAACTTGAGCAAGAACTCCATGTACCATGCAAGAACAAAGCATATAGATGTCAGATATCATTGGATTCGTGAACAGGTGGAGAACGAATCTTTACAGATCAAAAAGATTCACACGAGTAAAAATCCTGTGGATATGCTAACCAAGGTAGTACCAAGAGACAAGTTCGAGCTTTGTAAAGAACTTGTCGGCATGAAATCAAACTAGAAGACAATGCTACCTCCTCTAGATGAATAAGACTGGATGGGGAGATTGATATGGTGTCCATCTCATTCAAATGGTTTGGTAGCCAATTTTGTTGACTTGGTTTGGTTTGGTATCCAACCTTGTTGAATTGGTCATATATTGGTAGCCAATTTTATTGACTTGGTTTGGTTCGGTAGCCAACCTTGTTGAAATTGTGAAAGGGTGTGGAAATTGTCAAATATTGTAGGCTTTAGAGAGTGAGGTTTTGGCTATAAAAGGAGAGCTTTAACTCTCATTTCTACACACCAACAAAGAGAGAGCAAGGTATTCCATAAACTATAAGAAAATAGTTTGTGAAAAAAAATAGTGTGAGAGATATTGTAGTGAGGTGAAAAAAGCAAAAAAGTGTTTACTTCTTTTGAGGGTGTAGTGGTCTTAGGAGTGTTTTTACTCGTTACTACACAGTGTAAAATTCCTCGCTATAGTGATATCAGTCGCTCTTCTTGGCCATGGTTTTTCCCTTATTCAAAAGGGTTTTCCACGTAAAATCTTGGTTTCAATTTTGCTGCATTTCTATTCTTGCTAATTTAACCATAACTTAGTGTTTCACGTTTATCACTAATATCATGAATACCATTTTTACGAGGTTTATTCCCAACAGGATGAAATCAAGGAATAGTCCACAGAGATCAAAGCCTAGGTGTTCGACAAAATGTCACATAGCTGTTGTTCCAAGGTGTTTGACTCTGAGAAATCAAATTTTAAAGTCCTTACTGATACATCAGAATCAGCTTTAAACATTGCAAAATTAGAGGATGTACAAGTGTTTGATGGAATCTCTCACATAAACAAATCTGAGTCGGTATCCACTTTCTAAACTGGACAAGCACCGGATGACAACACTTCCATTACAACAACTATCTCAAGCATTCCTGATCCTCCGATTCATGTAGCGGATGAAGAAAATTCAACCGCGACCATTGAAAAGGTGATCAATGATAATTTTCATGAGAATGATAGCTTCGCCCAGTCTAGTTATGAGACCTTGCAAATCGAGATGACTACTGCAGTATTCGACAATGCTACTACTATTTATTTGGCTTTGTTACCATTACTTACTTAGTGGTTTCCATTGGTTACAATTAGAATGTAACTCCACCGTTGGTATCTAAATATGAGGAAGAGGGAAATGCGCGAAACAATGTAGCTTGGGAGTTTGAAAATTCTCCTCTAGAAGATAAAACAGGTTATCAGATGCCTTTTGGTAGTCGTGTCAAATGCTATTGGGAGATTTGATGGAATATTATTTCTATTTGTGGTTTCTCAAAATATATTATGGATTCACTATAATTTTGGCTTACACAAATACAATTTGGTTGCTACTGGACAATTTGATTCCCTATTATTGACTGCAAAACAAAAAAGGGCTATCATATATATTTAGAGCATAACACTGATGCAAGTAGATACGGGCTTACCCGTTTTTAGCTATGTGGACAAGTTATTTGACATTGTGCAGGAATTTAAGGTTGCTTCAAGTAGAGTTGAAATAGGTGTTGCACACAGCGGCAATGTTATCAAGTCTTGTGCAATATACAAGCTATGGGGAGGGTCTATAGCAAATTTATTTGTATGTTCTTTTGATGATGCTACTACTCAAATTGAGGATAGATACCTAATTAATCAGCTGCATAGTGGAAGGGATCTTGAGCTAAGTGATTTATACCAAGCTTTCACTTTCACAACGGTACTATGGGTTAATGAAATTATTGTCAATAAAGATGAAACCTTTATAGGGTATTGCTGCAATTACAAAAGAAACCTCCGTTATAGATTAATTATACTTTCTCTATTCCATGTGACATGGCCATGTTTGATATTCACAAAGTTTTAAATCATTTGTTGGACACTCCGGTAAAGTCTGCCCTCAACATGGACTCGAGCTTGATCAACACTTGGAGAAGATGCCTTGTATTATTTCCGCTTGCAATTATGTGATGTTTATAAGTAGAGTTCTTGGTAGTGGTGTGAATAGTTTGGTTACACAAAGATATTAGGGGGTTTGCTACTGCATTATATTTGCATGATGCTCTTGTAGTTTGGCTCTATGTTTATGGATCACGTGCCAATTATTTTGGCTTCTCAACAAGTGATGTTGTTATTGGCCTTGCAATTAAGGATGCAAATACTGCTTTTGCCACAAAATTTTCTTTTGATGCAGGGGAGTATGTTCCATTTCCTAATGGAGAGGTTCGCAAAAAGAAAAAAAATAGTCCAGTGTGTTAATTGCCTAACCTTGATATTGCAACTGCAGTGTCACAAGGAGGACAAGATATATTCTCCCTTATGTATCTACTGATTACACCTAGGGAGACTAAGATTGCTGGCAAGTTGCGGCTAGAGATAAATAAGATTGTTACTCGTTATCCCGATGAAGGTGTTGCCAAGAAATACATCATTGATCAATGTAGGGATTCTCGGAGTGGACATGCACTTAGTATGTTATATCATGATATGTCATCTAAGCTTTTGATTTGGGTTAATGCTCTTGTGATACTTCTCTCAATAAGTGTTGGCCCAAGTACAGGTGAAGTTTTGAAGACTGACAAAAGGAATTCAGAAATGGACCAGGTCCATCCTTGTGAGGCACATTTATGGTCAACTCAGACATGTGAGATGCACGTGAAAGAGATAAACCTCACTTACCAGCAGTGATACCTCCTTATTCTAATCGAAAAGGTTGCATATTAGATAAGGAGAAAGACTACTTACTCAAAGAGAACATGGCTTAAGAGATGGATAAAGTTAGAGGTTGAGATCAACTAGAATTCTTCTACCAAGGAAGAGTAGCATCAATATTCTAGTCAGTCTCTATTTACTAACTTCTTAAATATCAGTGTTGTTCTATTTTACAGTTAATGCACGAAGTAAAATGCGAATTCAGAGAAAAATAGCTAGGCAATTTAGCAAGTAATTCGTGTATGATTCAAGTGTGCAAACCTGAAGCTACTTGAACCAGATAGAAGAACAAGTTTCAAGTGTCTGTCTTTTATTCTAGTTCAATTGTAGTAGGTGATTTTCATATTGTACCTTTCAGCTTCTCTAGAAGAAATTGTAATAGGTACTCTGAGTTTTCAAGTTAGAGTTAACTTGAAGTTGTCGCAACAGTTGAGGCTGTGTGCCACAACGGGATTAGAGTTAATCCTAGGTTTACAAAAGAGTTTTTGTAAATGCAGTTTTTGGCTCAGTAATTTTAGTGGAGAGTTTGGTAAAATCCTACTGGAAGGTAGGTTGTGTTTTTTTCACCTTTTGAGCTAGGTGTTTTCCATGTAAAATGTTTGTGTTCTTTAATTTCTATAATTATTATTCCACAACAGTAATAGTTGGAACATGTAGAAGAACCAGGTCCTTCTATAATCAAGTTAAGCCAAAAAATGGGTACCACACAAATCACCCCCCTTGTATGGTATTGAAGTATAAAATATAAATTGGTATCAGAACGGGTTATCCTTGAAAAGGTTAACATCTTAGGAACAAATCAAGATGAGTGCACCACCTGGAAACTAGGAAGGAAAATCCACTGTTAGGCCTCCACTCTTCAATGGCTAGTACTATTCCTGGTGGAAAAATAGGATGAGAGATCATATCATAGGAGAGGACTATGAACTCTAGGAAATTGTTACTGATGGTCCCATGGCCACTACAAAGAAGAATGCTGAAGGAATGGACGTGCCAGAGACTAGAGTTTACTGTACTACTAAGGACTTGAAGAAGTGGGAAAAGAATGCTAAGGCCAAGAAATGACTAGCGTGTGGACTTAGTCTAGACGAGTACATCAGAATTCAAAGTTGCACTATTGCTAAGGAAATTTGGAACACTTTACAAGTGGCACATGAAAGAATTCCACAAGTGAAGAGATAAAGAGAAACACTACTATATTCTTAATATGAGAACTTCACCATGAAGGAAGGAGAAACCATCCAAGAGATGTATACAAGGTTCACAACACTAACAAATAAACTTAAGTCTCTTGGAAGGATTATCCTTGAAGAAGACAAGGTTAAGAAAATTCTGACAAGGGTTTTGCCTGTTACTTGGGAAAGCAAAATCACTGCTATTCAGGAATCAAAGAACATTGCCACTCTCAAGTTGGATAAACTGATTGGAAATCTCACTACCTATGAACTTAAAAGGCAAACCATGAAGATGGATGCACCCAAGAAAGAAAGAAGCCCGACCCTCAAAATAGCTGAAGGTGCAGACCTAGAGGATGATGAAATGGTTATGATCACGAGAGATTTCAAGAAGTACCTAATGAGAGGAAAGAGTTCTTCGATAGGTGCAACCTTTAACAAACCAAGGTCCGATGAAAAACAGACCAACGAGGGCTGCTACAAATATGGTAAGACAGACCACATGATCAAGAACTGTCCTTATTGCGAAATTAAGTGAAATAAAGAAAGGGGTGAATGGCGAAACATGAAGCAGGAACAAGTTCATCCCAAAAAGAACAAAGGATCAACAAAGGCTATGGTTGTTGCTTGGGGATAAAGCTTAGATGAGGATTCAGAAGATGAAGCTGGAGATGAGAAAACACTTATGGCCATTGGAGAATCAGATGATGAATAAGAGGTAAGTGTTATTTATCTCAAAGACAAGATTACATTTTTGTCTAAAGAAAAGCTATCTGAGTTACTGCTCGATTTCTTTGATAAGTCTGAGGTCATAAACAATAAGAAGGAACAACTGTCTAGGGAATGTGTGATCCTGAAAGCTAAGTGCAAAAATCTGGAACTTAGGGCTAGTGAAAGTGATAGTAAAAATACTGAGTTGAAGAACCGGGTTCTTGAACTGGACACCACTGTGTTAGAACTTAGATCTGAAAATTTAAAGCTGAAGTTAGGAACAGGTAAAAAGAAAGATGACCACACACATCTCACCTTAGAAGAAAATTTAGGAAAAATGAAGGATGAGTTGTACAAGAGAGATGAGCAAATAAGAGTCCTAATAGAAGATCTAGGCAAGGTGAAACATGAACTAGACAGAACTTGCAAATAGAATAAGTCCTCTGATGCACTATCTTGGATACAAGAGCATCACAGTAGCAATAAGAGAGGACTTGTCTATGTGACCCTTGCATCTAAGTGGGATCCCAAAAGCAAGTACATCACACTTCCTGAGAACAAAATCTGCACACATTGTGGCAAGACTGGTCACTACAAAAGTGAATGTAATGCAAAAGAAAAGGCCAGTCAAAAGAACAAAACCTTTGTTCAAGGGAAAAATAGGCTGCCAGGATGGGCTAAAAAGAATTTAATTCACCCTTTTGCCTAAAAAAAGGGACCCAAACTAGTTTGGGTTCCTAAGACAAACCCCTAATTTCATTTTGCAGGTCCAAGTGAAGGGGAGTAGCCAAATATGGTACATGGATAGTGGCTGCTCAAAGAATATGATTGGAAGTAAGAACTAGTTCCTTTCACTTGAGAACCTAAAAGGAGGTAATGTCTCATTTGAAAATGGTAAGAAAGGTGAGATCATTGGGGTTGGAAAGGTAGGTAAGACAGACTCACATTCCATTGAGAATGTCTACTTGATAGATGGCTTGAAATATAGCCTAATCAGTGTATCACAACTGTGTGATAGAGGTAACTTGGTAGCATTCACCTCAACCAAATGTTTTGTGATAAATCTTACCACTGACAAGATTGTTTTACAGGGAAAAAGAGTAAACAATATATATATTGTAGATCTGTCTACTCTTTCAGAAAATTAACTCACTTGATTGAGTGTGTTGGACAATGATCCCTTCTTGTGGCATAAAAGATTTGGACATGCAAGTCTAAGTCAACTCAACAAATTAGTCTACAAGGACCTGGTGATAGGGTTGCCTAACATCAGGTTTAAGGAAGACAAAGTTTGTGAGGCTTGTGCAAGGGGGAAGCAGGTAAGATCCTCTTTTAAAAGCAAGAAAGTAGTAAGCACGACCAGGTCTATGGAACTAACTTATATGGATCTATGTGGTCCAAGATGGTGCTTATTGATGATTACTCTAGGTTTACTTGGACATTGTTTTTAACGTCTAAGGATGAAGCATTTGACATGTTTACTGCCTTTGTTAGAAAAACTCAGAAACAGCTAGGTAAGCAACTAGCATCAATTAGGTCTGATCATGGAACTGAATTTGAAAATGCTAAGTTTGCTGAATTTTGTGATGAGCATGGCATAAATCATATTTTTTTTGCCCCTAGGACTCCACAACAAAATGGAGTAGTTGAAAGAAAGAATAATACACTTGAAGATATGGCTAGGATTATGCTTCTTTCTAGTAAATTGCCCTATAGCTTCTGGGAAGAAGCTGTAAACACTGCATGTTATATCATTAATAGGTGCATGACGAGACCACTTGTAGAGAAAACTCCCTATGAGTTACTAAAAAGGAGAAAACCAAATATATCCCATCTTAGGGCATTTGGTTGCAAGTGCTTTGTGAACAATAATGGAAAGGACTTCCTAGGTAAGTTTGATCCAAGAAGTGATGAGGGAGTATTCTTGGGATATTCTACGCACAACAAAACTTTGTACAACAAAAAAATTATGTGTGTAGAAGAAAGTGTACATGTAGTTTTTGATGAAACTAACATTCTTTCTGAGAGACAGGAACATGAAGATGAAGCCATTGGGCTGGTAAAAGAATTAAGTGAAGTCACAGTTCGAGCTGAAGCTGCACCAAAACAAGGAAGAGGAGATAGAACAGGTTCTTCTATCCAGGGCAGCCTAACATGGGGAACTGAACAAAGAAGAAATAAATCTAATTTCCAAGTGGAACCTGTCCATGAGCATGTTCCTCAGCAACAAAACATGGGAGAAACATCAAACAAAAACCAGTTGGGTAACCTTACAAGTATCAAAGTTATCATCCCATTTAGAACATTATTACTAATCCAACTAATGGAGTTAAAACTAGATCACAATTAAAGAATATGTGTGCTTTTGATGCTTTCTTATCTCTTATTGAACCTAAAAATGTTGCTGAAGCTTTGCAAGATGCAGACTGGGTAAATGCAATACAAGATGAACTCAATCAGTTTGAAAGAAGTTAAGTTTGGCATCTTATTACAAGACCCAAGGACAGATCAGTAATTGGCACTAAATGGGTTTTCAGAAATAAACTTGATGAAAATGGAACCGTTACAAGGGATAAGGCAAGGTTGGTGATCTAAGGTTATAGCCAAGAGGATGGCATAGACTATGATGAGACCTTTGCTCCAGTTGAGAGATTGGAGGCAGTAAGACTCCTTATAGACTTTGCAACACACATGGAATTTACCCTTTACCAGATGGATATGAAGAGTGCCTTCCTAAATGGCTACTTAAAAAAAGAAGTATCTGTCAAATAACCTCCATGGTTTGAAAGCAAGGAGTGTCCAGATCGTGTATACAAACTGGACAAGGCACTCTATGGATTCAATCAGGCACCTAGAGCATAGTATGAACGACTATCCAAATTTCTATTGAACATGGATACAAAAGAGGTAAGATTGACAGTAACCTATTCTTGAGGGAAAACGGTAAGGATCTACTAGTAGTACAAATATATGTTGATGATATAATTTTTGGGGCAACCACTGAAAAACTTAGTAAGCAATTTGCTAAATTAATGGGGAGTAAATTTGAAATGAGTATGATGGGTGAGCTTAACTTCTTCTTAGGCTTACATATCAAACAAAACCAAATGGAACCATGATCTATCAGCAGAAATATGCAAAATAGCTGATTAAGAAGTTTAAAATGGATGAATAAAAGGAAATAGACACTCCTATTGCAATAATTACTAAATTAGACATAGATGAACCTGGTTCATCTATTGATCAGAAGTTGTATATGGGTATGATTGATTTACTTTTGTATCTTATTGCTAGCAGACCTGACATTGTCTTCAGTGTAGGGCTTTGTGCTCGATTTCAAGCAAATCCTAAGGAATCCCACTTGACCATTGTTAAGAGGATATTGAGATACTTGAAAGGCACTATTGACCTTTGCCTTTGGTATACTAAGGGTAGTAACTTCAATCTAGTAGGATATGTTGATGCTGGCTATGTAGGTTTCCTTGTGGATAGGAAGAGCACCTCAGGTATGACTCATTTTCTTGGTTCATGTATGGTATCATGGGCCACTAAAAAGCAGAATTCAGTGGCCTTATCCACTGCTGAGGTTGAGTATGTTGATGTTGCCTCTTGTTGTGCTCAACTACTGTGGATCAAACAGCAGTTGATGGATTTTGGTATTGAAGTTGGTTGCATCCTTATTCTGTGATAACACTAGTGCTAGTAGTATGACTAAGAACCCGATCATAAGAGGACTAAGCACATATATGTTAGACATTATTTCTTAAGGGACAACTATGCGAAAGGATTGATCACAGTAGAATTTTGTGCTACTGATAAGCAGATTGTTGACATCTTTACAAAAGTACTAAGTAGATAAAGCTTTGAAAGGAACAAATTAGAAATAGGGATGATTAAGATCACCTAGACCAGTTCGGAATGCACAATGAAAAAAAAAATTTGGTTAGAAAATCTGAAACTTGTGTAAATATCTAGATTAATCTTTGCTCAGTCTCATACTGTAAATAGCATACTCTTGTGAAATGTGTTGATATGACTCTGTGATCTCTTACAAAATTTTCTCTATTTTGGTAAATAGAGGTATGATCAAGAGGATTTCTAGTGAAGAACCTGGTCCATCAGTACTAGTTCATCATAATAACGAGGTATGTTTTCTACACTCTGTACAATTAGAAATATTAATATTTAATTCATGAGCATAGTCCTACCTATAATCTAAAACCTATCCTTTTAATTTTGAACCAGTTTTGTCTTTATTAGAATTCTCACCGCACAAAATGCCTAAAATCTAGGGAAGCCTAACCGCTCATTCAATCTGAAATTTTAGGTTGATTGGACTTATAATTGATTGCAAAAAGCTACCGTTAGTCATTAATTAATCCTCTCTCTTTGAAAAACCATCATCACCATCTACCACCCTCATAATTCCTAAACCGCCGAGATCTCTTTTGCTTTAAATTCTTCTTTCTTCCAAAAGCCAAACTCAAAAACCTCTTACGAAATTAGCAACAATGTATAACCCTCAAAATAACCCAGGCACTCCTCCACAACCTACCCCTTATGATTCCTCCACACCTCCTCAACCCAGCTCTACTCCCTACTTAGGAGAAGATGAGTTAAGATGTTGGCTCATAAAACTATGACTGCAAGTGCACTTTCAAAAAGACTGAACACACAAATGAAGGTTAGTCAAGCCCAAGAATCCAAAAACTCAGATGATTCCTTCAAATATGCGAGTGAAGGGGAAGGAACCGTGTCTTCTGATTATGAGAAGGTTCAAAATTCCTCTTTAGAGGTACGCTCCATTTTGGTTGAAAATCTAGATAATAGGTTTGTTCTAGTTGGGTCTGTTATGAATATGGAAATACCTGAGTCAAGAGGAAGAGGAGGTAAAAATAAAAGTGAAAAAGAAAAGGAGAGTGAGGGTGTAAGCAGTGATCTGAGGGGAAAATGATAGAAGTGGCTGATTCTTCACCCACCTCTGAGATGGTTAGACCAACTATTTATGGGGCTGAGGATGAAGTTGTATTAGAAAGTAGCAAGAAAACAAGGGGAAGTGGAGCAGGGGAGGCTGCTGAAGGGTTAGTCAATTTAAGTTCACATGTAGGTGAACCTGGTTCATCTATTGAGGAAACCTTAGCAGACCTTCTGGAGAAAGTAGGTACTAGTTACGACCCTAAGAAAAGGAAAACCCCAACCCCTAAGGTTTCCAGCACTGCAAAGAATACCAAGAAAAGAAAGGCTGCCTCTCCAACAACTACTGAGATTCCCTTACCAAAGGGAAGAGCCACAAGAAGTATAGTAAAGCAGAGTGAGAGTGAGTTATAAAGAGCTATGGCAGAAAGCAAGAAGAAGAGGATGGACAAAGGAAAAGCTAAGGTTGCAGAGCCTGCTGAGGCTGTTGATATGGATGAGATGGAACGGGTCGATCAAGAATAACACACAACTATGGAGGTTCATACCCCCAAGCCTAAAAGACCAAGACTTCTTCCAAGAAGTCTTCATTTGTGTTTAAGACTGCTGAACCTTCATTATCCAAGAGGACAAGGTCTGCTGTGAAAACCAAACAAGTTAGAATTGTTGAGGAGGAGGAATGGAGTGGTGAAGAAGAGAGTGAGTCTAATGCTGAACAAGACAAGCTAGCCAAGTTTGGAAAAAGAAAAATCTTGAAGGGTAGACTTCTGAAGGATTTGGTGGAACCAGGGATGGTTCGATTGGTTGATGCACTAGCTGCTTAGGGTTGGAAGGACATGGTCCTTCAGTTGGATCGAAGGCTAGCAAGGAATGAAATCATTGAATTCATGGTAAATTCAGAGGTCAAGGATGGCAGTGTTACAAGCTAAGTGAAGGGGGTTCAAGTGACTTTTGATACAGAGAAGCTGGGTGAGATCTTTGACATCCCTGCTGAAAGGTATGATGACTATATAAGGCAAAGATGGCCAAGTATGGATTCTATTCCTACTGCCCTTGAAATCACTAGGAGATTCTGTGATGTTACAGAAGTTAATGAGGCCAAATTTGTGCATAAAAGTGAAATGAAGCCCTGCCACAAAGTCCTGTTTGAATTTGTCAACAAGTGCCTACTGCCTAGGCAGGAAAGAAGGCACATTGCTAACTATATGGACTTGGTTTTGATGGAGTGTCTCGAAAGTGGCAGACAAATCAACTGGCCTGCATTCATCATTAAGCTACTGGACAGGGTTATTATTGGCTCCAAGGCCCATGCCACCCCTTATGGGTTTATTCTAACTACTGTTCGGATCGTTGTAAGGTGCCACTGAAGAAGTGGGAGATGGCCACAAGCAAATACCATTTTGGAATCAACACTTTGATTGCTTGTGATTATGAGGTGACTGCCATTACCGATAAACCTGGTTCATCTAAGAAGATACCAATAAATAGCAAAGTCAGAGCTCTGGTACAGGAAAGTGGGGAAAAAGGATACTGAGATAGCTAGGCTGAAGGCTCATTTAGCAGAGGTGGAATCTGAGAGAGATTCTCTTAGAACTAAACTCACAAAAGAAAAGGAGAAGAATGATGGAATTCTTCAAAATATGCTGAACCTTCTCCAATCCCAAACCCAACCCTCCAGCTCTTCCAAGACTTAAGAGTTTTAGCCTTTATTTCCTGAACCTTGTCTAGAATCTTCAGTGACCCAGACTAGGGATTTATTGTTGTTTTGCTCCTGTTTTGACTATTTTGTTTCTTTTTGTGGATTGTGGTAGAAACATATCTCCTACCAATGAAATTGACTAGTTTTGCTCTTGTTGCATGTTTATATTTCCTTGATAGTTTGAATATGTTTGCTTGATTACTGATGATTAATCCATAGTTGCACTTGCAGTTGCCCTAGTGGTCATGAGTAATTGTTAAAATTCTGGGAATCACGCTGTGTTTATGCAACTTTTTGATGATGCCAAAAGGGAGAAGAGATATTGTGCTTTATATATTTTGAATAAGTGATGTTTATAACCTAATGAACCTGATCCTTGATGATAATATAATTTTTCTTACTTTGTATTGATGAATAAGTTGAGTTTTAATATGGCCTAAGTGGGTAAAAAGCACAGAGTTTGTCATCATCAAACATGGGGAATTTGTTGGCCCAAGTACAGGTGATGTTTTGAAGACTAACAAAGGAGCTCAGGCATGGACCAGGTCCATTCCATTGAGGCACAGTTATGGCCAACTCAAACATGTGAGATGCACGTGAAAGAGATAAACCTCACTTACCAACAGTGATATCTCTTGATCCTGATTGAAAAGGTTGCATATTAGATAAGGATAAAGCATCCTTACTTAAAGAGAACATGACTTAAGAGATGGATAGAGTTAGAGGTTGAGATCAACTAGAACTCTTCCACCAAGGAAGAGTAGCATCAGTATTCTAGTCAATCTCTATTTACTAACTTCATAAATATCAGTGTTGTTCTCTTTTACAGGTAATGCACATAAGAAGAAGTAAAACGCGAATTGAGAGCAAAATAGTAAGGCAATTTAGCAAGCAATTCGTGTGTGATTCAAGCTTGCAAACCTAAAGCTACTTGAACCAGATAGAAGAACCAGTTCCAAGTGCCTGTATTTTATTCTAGTTTAATTGTAGTAGGTGATTTTCATTTGTACCTTTCATCTTGTCTAGAAGTAATTGTATTAGGTATTCGGAGTTTTCAAGTTAGAGTTAACTTGAAGTTGTCGCAACAGTTGAGGCTGTGTGCAACAACAGTATTAGAGTTAATCCTAGGTTTTCAATAGTATTTTTGTAAATGCAGTTTTTGACTCACTGATTTTAGTGGAGAGTTTGGGAAAATCATACTGGAAGGTAGGTCGTAGTTTTTTCACCTTTTGAGCTAGGTGTTTTCCATGTAAAAGTTCTGTAATTTCTGTACTTATTATTCCGCAACAGTAGTAGTTGAAACACGTAGAAGAACCAGGTCATTCTATAATCAAGTTAAGCAAATAATTAGGTACCACACAAATTGTTGGGTTTTTTAATGTATTTAATTTATATATTAAATACTTAAAAGAGGGTAATTGGGAAATGGAGGGAAATAAAAAATTTTGAGTGAAATTTTAAGTTTCCCCCTTGGTAAATGGGAATTGTCCCATATTGGAAGAGGAAGATGTTTTTATGGGTATATAAATAATTGCTCTTCTTCTAGCTCTTAAAGAGTTCAGAAGAAAGCAAGCCTCGCACCGTCGTCGTCGTCACTCGCTCGGCTCGGCTTCGACTTCAGCTTCGGCTTTGGATTTAGATTTGGATTTGGATTTGGATTTGGTCAAATGATCGATTGATTGATTAACTTTTTGGACTAAATTTCTTTGTTAATAGTAAAATATTAACAAAAATATTATTAAATATTTATTTTAATAACAGAATAATAATATTAAATCCAATCCATTTTTCTGTTTTGGTAACAAAAAAGTAACTACCCTTTTCAATTTTCCCTCTTTATTTTCCCTCTTTATTGTTGAGTAAATGTCCATTTATGTAATGGCATTTATGCTGTGGCCGTTTTGCAGAAACAACCATTCTGAAGAGTTGCAGCTCTTCATATTTCAGCCCAACTTTTGGCTATAAATACAATACTATTCTGCTCAGAATTTAACTACGAATTTTCTGAGTTTCTCCTCCTTTCTTCTGCATATTTTAACTTCAAAGAAAGCAATAGTAAGTGTGATTTGCTACTGAACTTTGTGTTCGGTGAAACACTGGGGTTTGAAGTACCACTACACTAGTGGAGGAAATAAACCATAACTTGGGTACTAGGAGGGGATTAAATTCCTTAAGGAAACACTGTGAATTCAGTGGGCTCGAATTGATTTTCTGTCATTTCTGTTTATGTACATTTCTATTTATATTTATTTATATTTCCAGAATTATTTTACAAATGAAATATACTAACAAGCTTAAGGAATTTAATATATTCTCTGTATTTGTACTTACTGTTTCTTGAGAGTAAAACCTGTGTGGTTTTTGTACTCTATTAAAATCTACGTGATTTTAACATTTGTGTCATTGTTTTACAGAAATGACTAATGAGAATGAGAACCAAGATGTTCCAATGGTGACTGCCAATGCCTCAACAAGCCGAACGACACCGGCAACATTGGCACCGGCGGAGAAACCTGGAAAATTTTCCGGGATTGATTTCAAGCGTTGGCAGCAAAAGATGTTCTTCTATTTGACTACTCTAAGTCTCTAGAAGTTCATCAAGGAAGATGTTCCTGTGTTGTCCGATGAAACTCCAGAAACTGAACGCTTTCTTGTGATTGAGGCGTGGAAGTTTTTAGATTTTTTGTGCAAGAATTATATTCTAAGCGGGCTGGATGATGCTCTGTATAATGTCTACACGGCGTGGAAACATCAGAGGAACTGTGGACTGCGCTTGAAAAGAAATACAAAACCGAAGATACCGCGTTGAAAAGTTTGTAGCTGCAAAGTTTTTGGACTACAAAATGGTAGATAACAAGTCTGTTATTACCCAAGTCCAGGAATTACAAGTGATTTTTCACGATCTCCTTGACGAAGGTATAAATCAAATTAATATTGATGTTGAAAGTAGTAATCTTAGTATTTTTACTAACAGAAATTTCATTGAA